>VDFB02107469.1:0-17756 GCA_007258455.2 Sequoia sempervirens | reverse complement strand
GACATGAATATTTAGAGTTGTTGAAGCCAACACAAATAAAGAAACCGCCCTCAACCACTATGTAGAAGATGATAAATATTCCTTACAAAGTCGCCTGAAATAAAAAGCATATAGAGAAAATAATCTCTAGCCGCCCTCAAAAGGAAATAAACAACACACTAAATTTGAGCCATCACAAATAAATAATCTACCCTTTCAAAGGTAGCCGCCTCCAGCAAGGTAAGTTGTCGCTGCATCAAGTAGAAGTCGTCCTCAAAGAAATATTCGCTGCCATGAGAAATATTACTAAGGCCTTTCAAATTTTATCATTCTCTCCAAAACAAACTCTTGATTTTATCAACATTTTAAGAAATAAGTAAACAAGCCTCCAACAACGCCACATGTAATGTTTGTGCCACCTCATCCTTGAATGTGCCACCACCCAAACATAAAGAAGAAACCTCACATACATCCAAAACAATAATCTCCAACAAACACATAAGATCCACGATATGTTTTCAAAGAGTCACCAATTTTCTTTGACAAATAAACCTTTGAACATTTGACTATTCAAATGCTGACAAGATAAGCTAACTTTTCAACCATGTTGACTTGGCAAATAAGCTGACAAGAAGACAAACTAGCAGCTGATGTAGACACCCAGACAGCTCAAGTAGACAGCCACTCAACTCAAGCAAGTCAAGTAGCTCAAGCAGCTCAAGCACATAAGCACACAGCTCAACCTTGACATCAATGACAAAATATTCCAACAATCTCCCCCTTTGTCATTGATGGCAACACCATCTGAAAACTCAACCAACACTGCATTTGATAATACCTCCTGAGGAACTGTACTACTCTGAAACCAAAACTGAAACCAATCTTCCGAAATGAAATAACGCTGCTCTGAAATCAAATATAAAACCAAACTGCAGATATAAAACAACACTGCCCCCCCCCATCTTATTTCTCCCCCTTTGACATCAATGACAAACTGAAACCAATGTCATGGCATAAAGAGCAAAATTTCTAATCACATGACATTCAAATCTGAACCCATCTTAAAGGATAATGATAATCTGATGAATAATCAGCAGCTTTACAAGCTAAAAGGTACTCAAATAACTCACTCCAAAACACATTCCTAGAATTCCAAAAACCTAAGAGTAATAATCTGCAGAACTGAACCAACTTACATAACTGAAACGGGGCTGAAAAGATGTATCAATTAATGCTCCCCATGAGTCCGAACACCTTCTCAAGGATGGGGTGAAGTCATTTCTGACTTCATTCTTCTGAAATCATCAAGTCCATGATCACTAGTAGCAGCTCCACAAGATTCAACCTTTTCAGCTATAATTTTTTTCCTCCATAGCATTTTAACCTCCTTTGCTTTATCAACCTTCTTGTTTTGCTTTGAAAAATCTGCAAGATTGCTTCCACACTTCTTTGTAATATGACCAAAGTTATTGCATTTATAACAAACAACATTGTAATTCATCCAAGGAGCATAGGAATTCTTATTCACATGTCTGAAATTATTTCTTGCATTAACCCTACAATTTGCAGCCTTGTGACCAAAACAATTGCAAGAAAAACAATATCCATAAAAGAAAGAGTCATTAAACCTAGTCATATGATTTTGTCTTTGAATAGGAGGTCTCCTGAAAGTGTTATTTCTGTTCTTTGAATGTGAATGCTTCGAGCAATCAGTGCAACTCTTTTGCAGTTTATCTTTTTCAAGCTTGGAACATTGACCTTCTTCAAATCCAATTCCACTCTTGTCCTTAAGAACCTTTTGTGCATTTAAAATATTTTCAAAAGACAGAGAACTTTTCTGACTTATCTTTTCTTCACTCAGCAGTGTTGATTATTTGCTTATGTTTCTAAGAGAAACAACCTCTGCTTCAAGTCTCTCAACATTCTCTTTTTTAACCTTTAACTGATTTCTGATTTCTTCATCTATTTTCTTTCCCTCTTCAATCTGCACCTTCAAATCAGCAATCAATTTTTTAGCTTTTTCAATCTGATTTTTCTAATCAAATATCTTCTTCTCGGCATCCTCAAGTGCTTGAGATAACTTCATTTTTGCATCCCTTTCTTCTTGTAACAACAACTTTAAATTCTGATTTTTCTTTCTTAGCTTCTTAATTTCGCTCAAGGCACAAATTAGTTCTCCTTCAAGATTAACTCCAGCTTCTTCATCACATTCTTCAACATATTCTTCATTATATCCTTCATCAGAAACACCTCCAGTAGCAAACTCCTTGTCCTCCCTTCTTCAAGTCCTCAGAGGCTACCTCATTTTCAGCAAATAGATCAGAAGTACTACTTAATTCATAGGATGTTAGAATACTACGAAGCTCATCAATGGTTAACTTACCAAACTCTTTCATTTCTTTAATCTTTGAAACTTTTGCATTGAAACGCAAGGGGAGAGATTTCACAATCTTCTGAACAATTGTAGATTCTTCAACCATCTCTCCAAGACTTTTGATAGTATTTACAACTTCATCTACACGCTGAAAATAATCAGCAAAGCTTTCATCTTCTAAGATGCTGAGATTTTCAAAATCACCTTCATACATTCTCCGAAGCTTATTGGTGCAGGAGCACCAGGCAAAGGACTATTTTGTTTTTGAGTTCTTTAATTTTGTGGTGCTATCATAAGGTCATGTTGACCATTATTTTAAGTTCTTAGGGTTGTTTTTTGGTCTTTGGAAAAGAGGGTGTCAAGATTCCAATGAGTTTAGAGGCTCACTTTGCTAAATAGTGAAAAATTGTTAAATGTCTGAAAACACAGCGGGTTTTACAAAAAGGCATTTTTAGGTCATTTAAGCCTCGACCCAAGAACCTAAATTGTTGGGAAGGCATATTTAAGGCATTCCACGACCTTTTTGGTGGGTTAGAAGTTCTTTGTACGGACTGTTTTTCCAGAAATTGAAGAAAACAACATTTTTGTCTTATTTTTCTGTTTTTCTGTTCTTGTTTGCATGACAGCAGTTAAATGAATTAAAAGAGGAATTTTGTAGGTTTTTTTAGCATGTAGAGAAGCCTCTGGAAGTTTTGTTTTGGCACATTTGATAGCTGTTTCATCGTTTTCACACATTCTTGTAAATTCTGTTTTTCCCTTATTTGCTGTTTTGACTGGAACTGTGTAAAAATAGAGTTCTAGGCTGCATTCCCTCCATACTTGGAAGTATGGAATTGTTGGGAACATGGTCAGGCTCCATATCTGTACATATTTTAGTGGTAGGTGTTAGGTTTTCTTTGGTTGCAGGAGTTATGAGAAAAACCTTGCCCTAGGCGAGCCAGAGAAAAGCCCGGCTAGGAAAGGCTGCAATACAGCATTGATAACTTGCAGGGGAGAAAAGATTTTCGAAAAATTCTTTTTGGAGAATTTAGGGGAAAGTCTTGGCCACGTATGGTACCAAGGAGGAGAGCCCAGCAATCCGTTTAGGAGGAGAACTTTTCACCAGTCCTAAAACTGGTTCTGGACAGTTAGAAACCCTAGTTTTCTGGGCAGTGTTTGCATGAGGGCAAAGTACGGCTTAGACAAAGCCAAGACCCTAGAAATATTGAAGTTGTGGGTAGGGGAAACACATTTCCTAAGCCAAGAACCACGTTTCTTTGGTGGGTTTAGGAGGGAAAAGCAATTTACCCCTGTTCAGAGACCAAATAGTGACTCAAGAGCAAAACCTATGGAATAGGCCTCATGCAAGTGTTGGTAAGATGGAGTCTAAGTGAAGTTCCAGAAACCCTAGGAGGTTGTTTTGGAGCTTTGGAAAACATTCCCTCACCCCTGCAAGATTCATTCATGTATTGAGGGAGGATTAGTCTTTTGGATGCATAAAAGGCTAAGAAAGAAAGGAGTCATGGCACCAAGATTTGGCTTGGTAGTTGCAAACTTGACAAGATAGTGAGGTTGGCAGGAGAACCAGGGGAACTTAGACAAGGTAGAGTTCCTATAGGTTAGGGTGGAACAGAAATTTCACCAAGGAGGTCTATGTCAAGGCCTAGCACAGGAATCTGTGATTGGTTCCCCGCAAAGATTCCAAACAAAGGTAATCGATTCCCCGCAGCCTTCCAAGACCGTGGATTGCTTCCCTGTTCTATCGATTGGTATCGTGAAAGCACGCCTAAAGATTTGGGAAAGGAATATTGCATGTCAGACATAGAGTCAAGTGATACTTCCACCATGGTGACCAATGAAAAACTGACAAAGATGGTTGAAGAGCAAGAAGAAGACAATAAGCAGTTGAGGGAAAGAATAGCTCAACTTGAGGCAGCAGTGAGGAGTGCACAGTTTGAAGGAAGAATTCCGAAAGAAGAAGAGGTTGCAGAGGAAGATAAGACCCCTGAACCTGACCCCGTCTTGAAGGAGGAGCCTTTCTTGAAGGCATTAAAAGCTTTGAGTGGAAAATCACTTGAAGGAGTGCCACTATTTAGTGGAAAGATGGAACCTGACTTAGTCATGGACTGGATAGAAGGAATGGAGAACCACTTCGAATGTGATGGAGTTACAGAAGCACAGAAGGTGAAGGTTGCAAAGTCAAGGTTGAGAGGATCAGCGTTAACTTGGTGGAAGTTTATTCAAACTGAAAGGGAGAAACAAGGTAAGCAGCCTATATCAACCTGGAAAGGAATGGTTGCTAAAATGAAAGAAGCCTATATGCCAGAGGATTATGAAATTCAACTCCACAAGAAGAGGCAGAGTTTAAGACAAAAAGACCAAGATGTTAACACCTACACGGAAGAGTTTCAGAAACTTTGTTTGAGATCAAATGTGGCAGAAGATGAGAGCCTAAAGTGGCTAGATACCTCAATGGCTTGAAGTGGAATATACAGGAAGAGATGGCTTTGCTCAGCCCCAAGACAGTCCACCAATGCTATCAGCTAGCTATCAAGATTGAAGAGAGGAATAAAAGGAAGCATGATCAGTCCTCTAAGGGCAGAGGCAAAGGCAGAGACCAAAGAGGACAGTGTGGAGGTTACCAAGGAAGAGGTAATGATCAAAGAACCCAAGGAGAATCTAAGCTTACTGAGCATGGAGGTGAAACATCATCAAGAGGAGGATTTAATAGAGGAAGAGGACCTCAAGGAGGTTCAAACAAAGGAAGAGAAGCAGGCAAAAGTAACTCCTACTTTGTCACCATGAAATGTTATCAATCAAGAATCAGATAGGTCAGCCCTTTATAGGTGCCCGTGAGAAAGCAATGTCCCTCTCAAGAAGTTGACGCTTCAAGTAATCGCTGGTCTATTCCTGAGGACCCTAGGGTCAGCATGGATGGTGAAATTAGGCTTCCTGCTCTTGAGGAGGTTGTTGCTTCGGAGCTGGACTTCGATTATGGATTCTCCTGTTTCTAGAGCCTTCAAGAAGCAGGGTGGTTCACATTCCTCGTAGAACTCTAATTTATCAATTTTAGTAAATTCTATTTTGGCAAGCAGCTTGGGGTTCAGCCTTCACTTGGTCATCTTCTGTTTCCATTTCATATTTCACTTTGGCCTTAAGATTATTCTCAGATAAGTATTTTCCTTATAATATTATATTTTAATATTATATGACCCTTTTGTATAGCAAGCACAACTTAAGTTGTTTTAAAAAGAGGGACTTTATGGGTCTAGGCGCCATGGAGGAATAAGTTATATTTTATAAAGTCAAATATTGAGCTTTTGAAAAAGGACGCCTATATGAAGGTTGACTTTATTTTAAAATGTGAAATAAGCAAAAAGGAAAATGGACGCCATCTTTTGGGAGGGAAAAGGTGAATTTGAAATTAGGGTTTTGGGCGCCCTCTGGAAGCTTCTAGATGTTTCTCTCTCGTCTATATAATCTGGCCTCAGCTCTTCATTTGGTATCTTATGTCTACTACACCGTTATGCTGCTGGATTGTATTCAGGCACTCGCTTCGAGGAAAGCACACCTCCTAGCATTGGCTCATCTTCTTGCTTGAAAGATAACAACTAGTTGAGAGGTTAGCATGTATTAGGATTATATTGCATTTTCAGTTGAGTAATTGCATTTGGAGTTCTAGTTTGCATTTTCTATCATATTTCTGATGTTGCTGAATATCATTGAAGAATGTAAGTTTCACTCATAGCTCATGGAATAAAATTGCTATCATTCTAGGTACTGTGTCTATTGATTTGTCAATGAAGGGCGACCATTCTAGCATGTTTTCAGATTTTATTAATGACTGTATGATTTTATAGAGAAAATTCGCCCTTGCAGCTGGGCCGTACCATCTTGAAGTGTCATTGGCATCCGTGCAAAATAATTAAGGCTCGTTTGGGGTGGTTTTGGGGTTGCATCTTAGTCGCCATCATTAATAGAGTAATCTGCATTCAATATATCATCAATAGGTTGAGTTTGGAGTTAGCTACGTGCATTTTAATGAGTTTTCATGCTGCTGTTCTGTATCATTTCTATCAAAAATAGTCATATCAGATTTGAGAAGTTCATTAGGTGAGTGAGGAGTTGATACTCAGTGAGCTTGGGAGTGTGAAAGGGAGTTCTTAATTTGATATAGCTTCGAAAGGATTCTAATCTTATGATATTGACAAACTCTCTAATTTATTGTAAGCTGAACAGTAGTACTGTCAGCAATTCTCACCTCTCATTTTGTATTTACTTGTACTGCCCACTGAATAAGTGGAAGAGGCTGGCTTGCCGCCTTTTACTTTCTTGCATTGTAATTTCCTAAGTCTCCGCCATATGGTCGCCTCCTATCCTTCACGGATTGAGTAGCACATACTTGGTGTTGAGCTATTTTCAGTATTGCATTAGATATCCTCCAATCAATGCTCGCTCGCTTCACCGGGCAGACTGCTAGAGTTCTTTATTCAGCAATTTCCTTAGAGATCCTCTAACTACCGTTTCACACTCTGCTCCCCACGGATCCCGGTGTACATTCTGGTTAGAGTTACTTTCAGACTGCTTGGTTTATGCTAACCTTTAACGGGTATGTTGCATTGTAATCTTTATGAAAACAAAATTGGTCCTGCTCTTTTGCTGCTGGTATCGTGAGCTACGATTCCGCCAACTGCGGCCTGTCGCTGATTCAAAGGTCGTGATGAAAGCGATGTTGATTGCAGATGGATTACCGTAGGTCGTGCTGTATTGGTCAGAGCATGTACTCTCAGCCAAGCTGCCGGGCGTATACTTTTTCGGAGGCCTTGAGAGAACCGGGAATAATGAAGTGGGATAACACGTAAACAGTTGAGAACATGTCAGATAATCTTAGGACAGCCATGGAAGAGAGGGATGCAAGGATGGAAAAGAAGTTTGATGGAATGATTGAGATGATGTCTCGATTACTTGCTAAAATGGATCAGCAAGCTACTCAGAACCATATTCCGAATCAAAACCATGCTACAGGAGAAAGCAGTGGTGTCAATGGAAACAACGGGCATAATGGAAACAATGGTAATGGAGGTAGTAGAACCATTGGACAGCATGATGCCATCTCTAGCGGATCAGCCTCTAGACCGCTCTTTCCTACATTCACTCCAAGAGAAGAACAACCAGCTGAAGCTCCCGTTCCCTTGGTAGACGATGCCCGACAAGCCTATATGGAGTATGCTACCCTACCCCCTGATCTTAGGAACCAATGGTCCTTTGATCAATTCTTGAATCAGAGGGACAGAAGACAAGGAAGAAGAGTTGATAACCGAGCTAATTGGGCTCCTAGAACTGATTTCCATCAAGCCTTAGGGAAGGTAACATTGGCTCACTTCGATGGAAGTGATACGTGTTCAGCAAGATCATGGGTTCAGAAGTTAGACAACTACCTTTCACTTCGTCCCATGCCAGAAGAAGATGCCATCAAGTTTGCAACACTCCATTTAGAAGGAGCTGCCCATGAGTGGTGGTACCATGGTTTGGTCACTCTTGGCCATAACCTTATTCGAACCTATGGAGAATTCACCAACAAGCTGATTGAAAGGTTCGACACTAAGGATCCTGAAGTAAGATTTCGCGAGCTTGCACAACTCAAACCGCATGGCTCCTTGGATTCTTACATTGCTGATTTCCAGAGGCTTTCCGTGATGGTGCCCAACATCACCGCAAGAAGATTGGTTGTTTTGTTTTCTGAAGGTTTGGTTGAACCCTTGAAAGGATGGGTTAAAGCTTTCGATCCACCAAGTCTTGATGAGGCAATCAAGAAGGCTCGTAGTATGGAGTTATCAGCTCCTAGGCCTAAATTTCCACCTAAGCCTTTTGGCCACAAGAAGGATAAGGATAGAAGACATTCTTCTAATCAGCACAAGAAGTTCCCACCTAAATTGACTGAAGAGCAGCGTGAACAGCTCAGAAAGGAGGGCAAATGTTACACATGTTTAGAGCCTTGGACTAAAGGCCATAGATGTCCTGGAAGAGGGCGTTATAATCAAATGGGAACCTATTCAGATTATGAATCAGCATCTGATATGTCTGATCAGCAGTCTTATTTTGGGGACAGCGAGGATGAAAGAGCCACAGAAGAGTCCGATCATGAACAAGGAGTTGGGGGCCCTATTGCCCAACTCTCTAGTTTCCAAAAGAACGAATCTTTCAAGGTTCGCGGTGGAGTTGGAGGCCATCGTATTGTTGCATTAATTGATACTGGTGCAACGCATAACTTCATTGATGAAGGTGTGGTTGCAAAGAGAGGTCTCAAACCTGAAGAATTTGAAGGCTTCAAAGTCATGGTGGCTGATGGGTTTCACATTTCCTGCACACGAAGAGTTCCTAACATGTCCTTGCAGTTGGGAAACTATGAAGTCAAAGATGACTTCTATGTGGTTACTATTGGTGACACAGATGCAGTTTTGGGCATACAATGGTTACGCTCACTGGGTGAAATCTCTCTCAACCTACAAACAATGGAGCTCAAGTTCCAATCTGAGGGCAAGAGAGTTGTTTTGAGAGGTATGTCTAATGGTGGTCCTCGTATAGTTTCTTTCAAAAGGATGGAAAGGCTGATTAGACATGACCAAGTGGAGTGGGCTGCGGAATGCATGGTTCTTCCTGCCAGTCCAGTTGAGACCAAGAGGGAATATCCTCCTAATATTCAATCCATACTCACCAAAAGGAGTAAGGTGTTTGCTGATCTACCACCTGGGCCACCACCAGAAAGAGGTGCTGAGCATGTTATTGAACTTAAGGAAGGGGCCAAACCAGTCATTACAACACCGTATAGATATCCTAAGAAGCAGAAGGACGAAATTGAGAAGAACATAAGAGAACTCCTGGAGATGGGCTTCATTCGCCCTAGCAAGAGTCCCTTCGCTTCAGCTGTGGTTCTTGTGAAGAAGAAAGACGGCACCATCCGCATGTGTGTTGATTATCGTGCCTTGAATCAAAGCACAATAAAAAATCGGTATCCTATTCCTCGGATCGATGAGCTCATTGATGAGCTACATGGTGCTAAATTCTTCTCCAAAATTGATTTGAGATCGGGTTACTATCAAATCCGGATGAGGGGCTCAGATGTTGAGAAGACGGCATTCAGATGCCACTATGGTCATTTCGAGTTCCTAGTCATGCCCTTTGGCTTGACTAATGCTCCAGCCACTTTCCAGTCTTGCATGAACAGAGTCTTCCAGAAACAGTTGAGGAAATTTGTGTTAATTTTCTTTGATGATATTCTCATCTTCAGCAAGACGTGGGAGGAACATCTCAAGCACTTGGAGGAAGTGCTTAGCATTCTTGAATCAGAAAGTTTGTTTGCAAAAGAGTCCAAATGTGAATTTGGAATGAAGGAGCTGCTCTACCTTGGCCACATAATCAGCGTTGAAGGGGTGAAGGTTGATCCAGAAAAGATCAAGGCTATAGTAGATTGGCCACCTCCAGAAAATCTGACTCATTTGAAGGGATTCTTGGGTCTTTGTGGCTTCTATAGAAGGTTCGTAAAGGGGTATTCTCAAAGTGCTGCTCCTCTTACTGACCTCACTAAAAAGGGGGCTTTCATGTGGTCAGAAAAAGCTCAAAGTGTGTTTGATAAGTTCAAGAAAATCATGAGTTCTTGTCCTGTATTGGCCATACCAGATTTCTCCAAACCCTTCGAGTTACAGTGTGATGCATCAGGGGAAGGTATTGGGGCTGTTTTGATGCAAGAGAAGCATCCAATTGTATTTGAAAGCAGAAAATTAAGAGGGGTTGAAAGAACCTACTCTATCTATGACAAGGAAATGCTTGCAATCATGCATGCATTAGCCAAGTTCAGACAGTATCTGGTGGGGAGTAAATTCGTGGTCAAGACTGATCACAACAGTCTCAAGCACTTTATGCATCAGAAGGACTTGAATGAGAGACAGCAGAAGTGGGTGAGTAAGCTACAAGCTTACGATTTTGACATTGAGTATGTCAAAGGGAAGAATAACGTTGTGGCTGATGCTTTGTCTAGAAGGCCTCACTTGAGCTCATTGTGTGAGCTTAATGCTGATTGGAAGGAGTTGTTGCTTGCTGATTATGCCAAAATCAGTTTGCAACCAGCGTTATTGAAGGTACTTTTCATGATGAAAGGTACAAGGTAGTTGATGGGTTGATCCACTACAAGGGAAGAATCTTCTTGGTGGCTGATTCTAAACTTAAGAAGAAGATTTTGGTGACTTTCCATGACAGTCCACTTGCTGGTCATCAAGGGTACTTCAAGACATATAAGCAGATTCGAGAGAGATTCTCTTGGAAGGGGTTGAAGGATGATGTTCAGCGTCACATCAAGGAGTGTAGTACTTGTCAAATGAATAAAAATGAGCACTCTCTTCCAGCTGGTCTACTGCAGCCACTTCCCATTCCAAATCAAAAATGGGAGAGTATCTCTATGGATTTCATCACCGGGTTGCCTAGGGCTCAAGGCAAAGACTGTATTTATGTTGTAGTGGACAGATTGACCAAATTCTCTCATTTCTTTGCCATCACAAGCACATTTACAGCAGCTCAAGTTGCAGATTTGTTCTTCCATGAAGTGTTTAGACTGCATGGGTTGCCTAAAAATATTGTGAGTGATAGGGACAGCAAGTTCTTAAGCACCTTTTGGCAGGAAATTTTTAGGATGAGTGGTACAGTGCTTACTCCAAGCACTAGCTATCACCCACAAACAGATGGTCAAACGGAGATTGTGAACAAATGGTTGGAGGGCTATCTCAGAAATTATGTCTCAGAACAGCAAAGAGCATGGGTAAAATGGCTCCACTTGGGAGAATATTGCTACAATTCATCTTTCCACATGTCAATAAAGATGTCTCCATTCATGGCCCTCTATGGTTACGAGGCTCCAAGCTTTGCTGATTTGGTGTTTGGCGATAGCAAAGCTCCTCAAGCCAAGGATTGGTTGCAGCAGAGCCAAGATGTTTTGAAATCTTTGAAGGACAACCTTCAAATGGCACAAAATCAGCAAAAGATGTACGCTGATCAGCAGCGTGTTGAGCGCTCATTTGAGGTTGGTGACATGGTATATCTTCGGCTTCAGCCCTACAGACAGTCCACACTTAAGAAGAGTGGAGCTGAGAAGCTGAAACCCCGCTTCTATGGACCATTCAAAGTTGTTAGGAAGGTTGGAGCGGTGGCATATGAATTGGAACTACCTTCGAGTAGTAAGGTCCACAATGTCTTCCATGTGTCTCGCCTCAAAAAGGCACTTGGACACAACGTTGTGGCTTCATCACAGTTACCTCCTTTGGATGAAGAAGGGCAGTTGACTCTGGTTCCAGAACAGATTATTGATTTCAGAGAGCGTTCCCTGAGGAGGAGAACAATCAAAGAGTATTTGGTAAAGTGGAAGAATTTACCATTGGAAGATGCTACTTGGGATGATGAGGAGATTCTACAGCATCCAGACTTGCGATTGCTTGAGGGCAAGCAATCTTGGGGAGGGCGGACTGTAATGTCCCCTTCTCAGCAGTGATCGTTTCTGTTGACCGTTGGCCTATTCCGGAGACCCGTAGGCTGTGCGGAGGGTGAAATTAGGGTTTCCTAGTTTTGAGGAGGTTGTTGCTTGGAGTTGGGGTTTCTGACTGCGGATTCTTTCTGGGTTTTCAGAGAGCTTCGCAGTGGTGTGTTCAGTTCGGCATTCCGGGCTACTTCGTGAATTTACTATTTTTAGTAAATTCTATTTCTGGCAGTGGACAGTTTGGGTTCAGTTCAGTTGGATCACCTCTTCTGTTGTTTCAGCTGGCACTTCAATTCTTGGCCTTGGGCGCATTTTTTAGTGGAGAGATAAGTATTTTATTATAATATTATTATTTTAATATTATACCCCTTGGTCTAGCAGTGCAACTTTAAGTTGTTTTTAAAAAGGGGACTTTTGAGGGTCAAGGCGTCATAAGGAGTTATATTATATTTTAAATGTCAAATTTGAGATTATTAAATGGGACGCCCTTTTGTGAGATGAAGTTTATTTTAAAAAATGAAATATTTTATGGAGGAAAAGGGACGCCTTCTTTTGGTGGGAAATGAGTAATTTGAAAATTAGGGTTTTTGGGCGCCCTCTGGAAGTTTCTAGATGTTTCTCTCATTTCTATTTAAGCAGGCCTCAGCTCTTCATTTGGCATCTTCTGTCTACTACACCGTTATGCTGCTGGATTGTATTCAGGCACTCGCTTCGAGGAAAGCACACCTCCTAGCATTGGCTCATCTTCTTGCTTGAAAGATAGCAACTAGTTGAGAGGTTAGCTTGTATTAGGTTTGAATTGCATTTCTAGTTGAGTAATTGCATTGTTGGAGTTCTAGTTTACATTTTCTGTCATATTTTGATGTTGCTGAATGTCATTGAGGAATGTAAGAATCGCTCGTAGCTCATGAAATAAAAATGTTATCATTCTGGGTGTTGGATCTTTCAATCTGTTTATGAAGGGCGACCATGCTTGCCAATTTCCAGATTTTATTTATGTCTCTTTGATTTTATAAAGGAAATTCGCCCTTGCAGCTGGGCCGTACCATCTTGAGGTACATTGGAGTTTGTGCAAAAATAAATAAGGCTTGTTTTGAGTGGTTTAGGGATTGTATCTTGGGCGCCTGCATCAGTATAGCAATCTGCATTTGATCTTTCGTCAATAGGATGTGTTTAGAGTGAGTTATATGCATTTTGATGAGTTTTCATGCTGCTGTTCTGTATCATTTCTGTCAAAAACAGTCACATCAGATTTGAGAAAGTTCATTAGTGTGTGAGGAGTTGATATTCAGTGAGCTTGGGAGTGTGAAAGGGAGTTCTTAATTTGATATAGCTTCGAAAGGATTCTAATCTTAAGATATTGACAAACTCTCTAATTTATTGTAAGCTGAACAGTAGTACTGTCAGCAATTCTCTCCTCTCATTTGGTATTTACTTGTACTGCCCACTGAATAAGTGGAAGAGGCTGGCTTGCCGCCTTTTACTTTCTTGCATTGTAATTTCCTAAGTCTCCGCCATATGGTCGCCTCCTATCCTTCACGGATCGAGTAGCACATACTTGGTGTTGAGCTATTTTCAGTATTGCAATAGATAGGGATCCTCTGACCGAATGCTCGTCGTTCGCCGGCGCATCTCTGGTTAGAGTTCTTGTTCAGTATTTACTTTGAGATCCTCTGACCAATGCTCACACCTTGCCCGCATCGGGATCCTGGTGTACATTCTGGTTAGAGTTACTTTCTGCATCGTTTTGGTTTATGCTAACCTTAACGGGTGCATGTTGCATTGTAATCTTTTATGAAAAAACAAAAAAAAATTGGTCCGTTCATTACATTAAGTTGGCCCACATGACAACATCATGGATGCTAATATCATTGGAAATCTAAGCTAAAAGCATTTTGTTCAATCACTTGGAGAATAGTGTAAACTCATATTTGATGAGTTTCATATTGTGATGTTTGCTTTGAACCTTTGCTTATCCAAGTAAAGTTGAATGCGTTACCAAATAGGAAAGAATGAGAGACTTGATGATGGTCATGGAATCCCTTTGAATTTTTATTGATCTCTTGAGAGAATTTATGGATTTCAGCAGAAGCTTGCTCCAATTCTATACAAAGGAATACAACTTGTTTTTTCCCTTTCAACCGGTTTGATGTATCTAGAGCCAGAAGAGAAGCTCTGAATGTCCCCTTCTCAATTGTGATCAATTCAGTTGACTGTTGGCCTATTCTGGAGACCCGTAGGCTACTCGGAGGAGAAAATTAGGGTTTCTTGCTTTTGAGGGGGTTGTTGCTTGAAGTTTGGTGATTAGTTTGCAGATTCTTTCTGGGTTTTCAGAGAGCTTCGCAGTGGTATAGCATGCATGGTGATCCGAGCAACTTCGGGAATTTGCTAATTTTAGTAAATTCCATTTCTGGCAGTGGTCCTGTTGGCTTCGGTGCGGTTGGCTCTCTTCTTCAGCCAGTTCAGTTGGTATTGTGATTTTTGGCCTTTTGATACTTTTTTCTGGAGAGATAAGTTTATTTAATTTAAATAATGTTATATTTTGAGGTTATAACCCCTTGGCCTAGCTTTATCACTTTATGTTGTTTTAAAAGGGGGACTTCAAGGGTGGTTATCTCATCAGGAGATAATTAAATATTTTCTAAGGCCAAATTAGTTGTTGGAGAAGTGGGACGCCTACTTGAGGAGAAGATTAATTTTAATAAAAGAGAAATATTTGCCTTATGAAAAAGGACGCCATCTTTGGAGGGAAAAGAGTCGAAGTCAAATTTGAATTTGGGCGCCCTTCTTGAAGATTCTTCTCAAGTCTTTATATGCAGGCCTCTACTCTTCATTTGATCATCTCTTGTCTACCATATTGTTATGCTGCTAGATTGTTTTCAGGCACACGCTTCGAGGAAAGCATACCTCCTAGCATTGGCTCATCTTCTTGCTTGAAAGATAGCAACTAGTTGAGATAGTAGTTGTAATGGAGTCCTTTGCATTTGTAGTTGGGTTTCTTGCAATCATAGTTCAGTTTTTAGCATGATAGTGAAGTTTTGGTATTGCTGGTTTTATGTAGCTGATTGTAAGTTTCATTCACAAATCAAAAAATAAAAATAGTATCATTCTGGGTGTTTTACCATTGTGTTTTATTGCTAGGGGCGACCCATTGTGCAAGTTTGCAGATTTTTTGGAGACTCCCTTGATTTTATCTTCAGCAAGTCGCCCTTCCTAGGGCCGTACCACTTCAAGCTGCATTGGGAGTTGTGCCAGGAAATAAATACGGGGTTGTGTGTGAGTTTCATCATTGGAATAGGGGCGCCATCTTCCTAGGAGTAATATGCACTTTGTCTCATGCATTTTGGATGGGTTTTGAGTGAGTTGTGAGCATAATAGTGAGTTGTTGAGTTGCTGGTCTATGCATTTTCAGTCGATAATCAGTTATATCAGATTATGGGAATTCATTAGTTGAGTGAGAAATTGATTCTAAGGGGTCTTGTGAGCATTGGAGAGTTGCTAAACATTATTGCAGAATTAATAAGCTTCTAATCTTGTGTTCTTGGCAGGCACTCTATTTCATTGTAAGCTGAACAGTAGTACTGTCAGCATTCTCAGTTCTTTTCTTTTTACTTACTTGTACTTCCCGCTGAATAAGTGGAAAAGGCTGGCTTGCCGCCTATTTACTTTCCAGTCAAGTAATTCATAGGGATCCTCTGACCATATGCTCGCCATTCCTTGGCGCATTCCTTGGTTAGAGTTACTTTCAGTTCAGCATGCATAAGATCCTCTGACCATATGCTCGTCTTTCCTAGACACATTTCTTGGTTAGAGTTCCCTTTCAGTTCTGCATTGCATCAGATCCTCTGACCATATGCTCACACCTTGCCCAACATCGGGATCCTGGTGTACATCCTTGGTTAGAGTTGCTTTCCACATCGTTTTGGTCATTTTACCTATTGCACTAAAGGGTGTGCTATAACAAGGTTATAAAGGAAAATGTTCTTATGGAGACATGGGTAGTCTCATATAGAATTGTTGAATGATATGTAGCTAGTTGTCCCTATGCATATTTGTCCAATAATAAATGTGGAGAGAATGGATCTAAGATGCGCTAACATTCTTAGTTTGGCCTTTAGTTTGTAATTGAAATGAAGCCGAAGCTAACAACTAAAATTCTACAAGCTATCTAAATTTATCAAAATTTATTTAAGAAACTTGAAATGTTTGATGAATTAAATACTTATGAAGCACTTTGACTTTATCTCAACATAATCAAGGATGCATTGCATGCTCTCAAGTTCCCATTCCTCGATGTCCATCCGGGTTTCAAAGATTTGGGAAAGGTGGGGATGGGACATTTTCTTCTTGTTAATGTACCACTAGGGAGTGGGTCACCTAGTCGCCCTGGGAAGTTTTGGCCCTCCCAATGCCTTTGTGTGAAAATAGCCCTTTTTTGGTGAGATGGATATGTTTAGAAGTAAGAAGGTTTTGGTAGTTGATTGTGAACAAATTGAGCCACTACATTTGCTGTCTAATGCAAATTTGGAAAAAAGCATGTACCCCTGGGACACCTCCCTGAGGTTTTTAAGGCATTTCCCTGAATAGGGTTGTCCAAGCGCACAAAATGGTGATAAAATGGCCCCCCACTGGTCCTAGTGCCCATACCCCAATAGGAATAAATTATTATAAAACACACAAACATTAATTATTGTTGGGGATTTGTTACATGGAAAGCAAACTTTTGATCTCATCTTATTGGTTGTCAAAGGTTCATTTGATTGCCAACTAAGAGTCTTGTTCTAGATGGAGGTTAAGTCAATGTTAAACTACTAAAGCATTGGAGACCACCCACAAGAGTTAAGAAGAGATCCTTATCCTATGTTTTCTGGAGAAACTATATTGAATTTCTCAAACTTAATTTTTTGTTAGTCTTTATCTTCAATGTGTCTATTGAAGAAGGCAAATTTACCTCATTATGTTGGAAGATGATGTTCTCCCTAATGTGTTTGATACCATCCTCCTAAAAGCTCCTTCATAAGAATTTCTCTCTTATAGATCTACAAATTTTGTAGAATCTAAAGTGTCCAACCATGAGTTTATCATGCAAAACTTTCAAAATCTTTTGCTTCATTTTAGATTCAAACATTGAAAAGATTCTATCCTTACACCAAATGAGATAATTTGCTAGCACATTCTTTCCGTCACATATCCATCTAAGATGTTAGCAACAAATTTATTCTTGGCATATTCTACCAAGATAAGAAAACTCCAATCTTTATGAATGATAGAAACATAACAAAAAAGTAATCATTTTGAAAAAGACATCAACATCTACATTCTTTTCCCTTTCTATGATAAATTATAATCTTGGATTTTCCTTAGCCATTTCTATGACTCATCATTCCAATCATATTGATCCAAGTAGAACTTCAATCCCATGCAATCTATCTCCACCACACATTTGCCACAAACGAGATGACTGCTGGATTCTTTCAAAGCATACATGCTGAAAAATATCTTCTCATCATACCTAGAAAATTCTCTTCTGAATCTTTGAACTTGATGCTTTTGATTTTTGTAACCAAAGCAACTCCCTTTCCTGAAACATCACATCCTATAGAAAATGCTTGTGAGAAATCTGAAATAATTTCATAACTTAAATGATTACCTTCTCAATCCCTTGAAATACTTCTTGTGTTGTACCCTCCTATATACCTTGAGTATTAATGGCTTGACCTAAGTATGTGATTTCAATCTCCCTCGTAGATACTTTGGTAAATAGATCTTCTTGTTGAAATACACACGTAACTATATCCCAATGCTACCAGATATCTTCCCAAGTCTTGTTGGAGATCAAAATATTACCATTATAAACCAAATCAAAATTTCTTACTTGATTCACCATGAATTGGAAAGTCAAAC
>VDFB02107468.1:0-17997 GCA_007258455.2 Sequoia sempervirens | reverse complement strand
ATGGAGGAGGCCCCTAAAAACCCGACTGCAGATGTTAAGTCAGTTGGAAAGAGGAAAAGTGGTGAAGGGGTATTGACAACTCATTTTCAGGATTTAGCCATTGGGGTTGGTGATGTGGTGCTACCGCAGAGTGGTTGGGATGTATTTATATATGCTTTCAAGAGGAGATTTGCAAGTCATCCCACCTATCAATTATGGAATTGTGATATTGGTAAATTGGTTTTCCCCAATGCGTTTGTGGAAGTAGATTTTATGCTTGAATTAGCAAGATGCTATGATCCCACTGACAGGACTATCAAAAGATTTCCAGACTTTCTTCCTATGTTGGAGATTTAAAGAAGTTAAATAGTTTAGATTTTTAACTTGAATCCATCTGCATCTAAATCCATTAATTTTTGTGCATTGTATAATGAATATGAGAAAAATAGGTTTGGATATAGAAAAAATGTTTTCCTAAGGCACAAGAGGCGTGACCTGAAGAAGAATGGTGCACCTTTTAGTCCTCTAGAGTTGGAGCCATTTGATTGTGATGATTTTGAGGACTATTTCAAAGATACTGAAAATGCATTATGCTAGGTCTTGCACAAGAATTTTGACATAAAAGTGGTTGTTTCTTTAATGGTTTTAGCAATTGATATTCAAAACAAGTATCAAAACATGGTTTTTGATTACGCTTCCTATATTGCTGAGCACTTGCATGAGGATTTGATAAAGTTGAAAGATGCAGCCCCACCATTGTCATGCAGACACTATTCTTTGCTAATGCACATGCTATTATGGAAAGGAAGAAAGGTGTTCAAGAATTTCATGAAACTGAGAGGAAGGGATAACATGGACAATGATTTGCCTATGTAGATGTGGACCCATGTATGGGATGTGCACTATCTTGAGTCTGATTACACTTCATTTTGCAATTTTTTCAAGTTTTTGGTGCTGGAGTAGTTGGGCTTGAAGCCTGTTTACATAATATCAAAGGGTGTGAAAAAAATATTGAGGCCTCTAGAGTATGAGGAAGGAATTGCACAAAAAATCAATTGGGGGGATTGGTACCTCCATTCCAATTATATCACAATCAAAATATATGGGTCCCTAGTGCCACCTCACAAGTTGCCTACATATATGTCTGATAGACAAGCATTCATGGATATAATATGGCAGCTTGATGCCATGGATAAAGAACACTTTAGGAAATCAAGGAAGGCATCTTCGGTAAACCCGAATTGTGGTTTTGCTAATCTCACTTACACTTCAAAGGAGGGCATTGAGAGGTTTGGATCTTTATTAAAAAAATATAGAATGAAACAAGATATTATATGGTTTTGTGACCCTGAGGGGGTTATTACTATTGAGAGAAGAGCAAGGAGATTGTCAGGGAGACAGCACAAATTCCTCTATAAATAGGATGTAATTAGAAACTTATCTTTTGATGAGGAAGTTGCAGAAACAAAAATTACATGGAGAAATATTTGTGTAATTGAAGAAAAGATGTTAAAAGAAAATCCCTTTTATGTTAGTCCTTACTCTAAGGTACAGGGAAAATTTGTGTAAGAAAAATTGATGCTTGGGGATTTTAATGATAAAAGTTTCTTTGAAAAGGTAAAACAAGCTGAAATAAGGGACGAGGTGGAAAAAATAAATCATGATGTACAAATAAGGAGCCAAACGGCTCAATATTCTACTCAAGGAAATGTAGTGCAAGCTAAGGAGATAGTTAAACAACCTGTAGTCACACCATTGGTGACTTACTCGGAAATAGAGAAAGGAGGTGAAGGATATGTACCTGAAGAATCTGCAGAATACATCTCAGTGGAGGAGGAGGTGGATTAGAGATTCCCTGAGGATAAAGAAGATGCTTTAAATATTGATGTCCCCCCTAGCAGAATTATAAAATGGGAGTATAATGAAGCCAAGGATGATGATGTCAGAATGAAGGCTTGTAATGATTTCATGTGTGATGATGATTTCATTCAGATAAAAGAGTTCAAAGACTTTGTTATTCATTTGAAAGGCTCTGATATAAAGAAGAGGATAGAGGAAGCAAAGGAGAAGGTTGGCCCCTCCTTACAAGATGAAGCTGAGAAGGAGGAAGACGAAAAAATAATGTAGGAAATTGGTGCCATGTCACCACAAGATGCAATAGCTCTGATTAAAGGAAGTGGGATTCTACTATTTCCTGGATGGGAGCTATAATCTGCCATTGCATTGGATGTAATAAAAAAAGATCTAGATGCCTCCATTTCTGAGGATATTTTTGACAATAAAGTGTTTGGCTCAGGTTTTAGTCCTAAGTTGCATACACTTGCTATTTGGTCCATGGCACCAAATACTAGGAAGCCTGAGGTAATAAAGTTTGTGGAGAAAGAAATTGGAGTTGTGGTTGTCAAAAGGGCTACTAAAATGATTGCCACTGGAGCTGCACAATTAACCGTGCATGCTGCCATGTTTAGTGTAGACACAACCCATTTCACAAAGGATAATTATAAAAAATTATTGGATAAATGCAATAAAATGATGGATGAGCACAACAAGGTACTTGCCACTGCTGCTAGTACATCTAGGGGTTTTCCCTCTCCAACAAGTTCTACTTCAGATTTGTCAGCACAAGATAGAGAAGCTTTGTCATTGAGAATTTAGAGCTTGAGGCATGAACAAAAAGTAGAGAAAGAAAACACAAATAAACCTAAGGAAGAGATAGTCAAAGTGGCTAATGACATCTTTGATGATGTGTTGACACATAGAGTGATAGAGTTGGTGAATAAAGTTAAAACTGTATGGGATGTTTACAAGAACATTCATGAGGCCAACATAAAATATCTGCAGGTTCAAAAGGAATTCCAAACTTAGTGGAGTAAGTGGAGCACTAGGGTGGGAACATTGAAAGAAATGATGCTTTAGATGCAGAAAGACCCCTTAAGCTCCCACCAACATTCCTAATTTATTGAAGGCAACTGATTTGGTGAATGATATGACAACTTTTCATGGAAAGCTGGGAATGCAACTTCAGAATAAGTTGATAATGTTTAGAGAGATGGAAGGGCATGACATGCCAAAGATATTGAATGATAAGGGTGAACTGAAGGAGTTTTCCAAATGGAAGGAAGAGTTGGGATATTTGATCCCTCATTCTAAGATGGTGCTTAGTGTTGTTGATTATTCTATGTTGAACCCTAACATAGATAATATGATAGGAATAGAGATGAGGATGGATACATTTGTCAAGGAGGCCAGGATGCTAATCATTGCAAGATACAACCATCATAATACACAAGTACAAAATTTTCTAGATATGCAATGGCTAATTGAGGAGGATTACAACACATGGCTTGAAAAATTTATAGATTAAGCTATGTTGAAGTATTGCAAAATGTTGTATCCTCTTAGTTATGAAAACTGATGATAAATGTGGGATGTGGATTGGAAAATATAATTTTGGGCCTCAAGTTTGCAGAAATGATGAGTAACAGATGGGAGAATTACAATGCATAGCCTGGAACTAGTATAGATTAGGATTTTTCTAAAGTATGGATAAAATATTGTTTTCTCCCCAATTTGAATTTGGTGGAAAGGATGCAAACGTGGAGAGTCTTTTGTCTCTTCTGCTTTTCTACACTTTATGATTTTTTCTCTTTTTTCTTGGTGTATGTGGAAACAATTTTGGGGCACGTGGATATTGTTGTATCATCTTAAAGATTCCTTTTGGAAGGCGATACATGATCTTCAACGACAAATGAAAGAGTCTTTGTCTCATGTAACATTTCCCTCCATCTAAGAATGCAAATATAACTGAAAACAAAATGTATTTTGTATCGATCCAATTGAAAAGGGACATGTGTACTTTTTGGCCCAAAGCTTGTTTTTCTCCTTCGTCTTTATAATAAGGAATTCAAGGCCAAAAGTACGGGTTGGTTGCTTGTAATTTGATCACAGAGAAATTTTGTAAATGAGTACAAAGAACATTTTAAAGTCTTGTCTTAGATTTTGAGTCTGTCAATATTCAAATGTAATTTTGATAACAATACTAGCAACTAAATACATAATGGTGCAAATTTGAGACCATTTCTCTCCTATGTGCTTGTTTCATGGATTATGAATAATATGATCAAGGGTTATCTTATTTTTCTTCATTGATTTCTAGTGGATGTGTAGTCTTGTTCTTACTTTTAATTCAAATAGTTAATGAAAATGCTTGAATGAAGCTATAGGTTCATGTAATTTGAGTGTACTAGGATCTTAATAAGAAAGTTATGGTTGAGAATACAATGAATGTGATGCTGTAATGTAGTATTATCAAAGCTTAATGATGCTATGTATTAAATTATTGTCAAATTATATAGGTTTTGAGATTGACTCCTCTCCTAGGTTAAGGAACTGATCTAAGTGTGTGTTCATGATACATTTTGTCGATCAATTCAGTAGCAAACCAATTTATAAATAAAATTTGAAATGAATTACAAGTTTTATTATTTTGTGTTAAGTTTTTTCATTCTCATGCTCTAAATGTTGAATGTTGTTAAGAAATAGCTAGTTTCTTTGATACATTCCATTTATTGAGCTATTGTATGAGAATCCATATGTTATTTATAATGTATTCAGTCATTAGGTGTAGAGGTATTTAAATACATTGTAGGATCACCCGCTTGGGTCTTGCAGATCCTAAAGTGTAGGAGGAAAGCATTGCTACTTTCACTCGTTCGCTATCCAATCCCTTTGGGTTGTTGATAATTGGAAATGGAAAATTCCATAGGATTCCTTGAAGATCAACTTGGTTATTAAAAAAAACCAACACTACATATCAAGTCATGACTACCATTTTTCATGATTACATGCATGTACTTATGGATGATTATGTTGATGATCTTCTCTCAAAATATCTAGAAAGAAGTGGTCACCTAGCGGTTTTGGATAAAATCTTCAAAAGACTGGAAAAATACAAACTCCAGTTAAATCCAAAGAAATGCGTTTTCAGGGTCCAATTAGGAAAAATCTTAGGATACATTGTCTCATGTAGAGGAATAGAGGTTGATATTGAAAAAGTAAAAGATATCTTAGACATGTCACCGCCCACTAACATCAATCAGTTAGGGACATTACAAGGAAGACTACAATCAATCTGTAGATTCATCACCTAGCTAGCAGATAAGATTCACCCATTTCAACACTTGCTATGAAAAGGAATTCCCTCCATTTCAATAAAGAAATTCAAGAAGAATTTGATCAAATTAAGAATTATCTATTGACTCCACCAATTCTTATGGATCCAATTGATGGTAGACATTTGATATTGTATGTAACAACAACTACATCAACAGTGGGGGCATTATTGGCACAAAATGATAATGATGGTAAAGAATGATCAATCCACTACATTAGTCACACCTTAGTTGGATATGAGTTAAACTAAAACCCTATTAAATAAGCATATTCGTAACCCATAAATTGAGAAATTAAATTCTAAACCATAAGACAAAGTTGATAGCCAAAATTGATCCTCTAAAGTATCTTCTCAGTAAAGAAGATTTGATAGAACGACTAGCTAAGTGGGTTATGATTTTAAGTGAGTATGACATTGAATATGTTGATCAAAAGGTAATAAAAGGACAAGTGATAGCTAATCAAATTGCAGATGCACTAGTGAAAGAAGACCATCCTATAATATCTGACTTCCTAGATGAATCAATCTTTGTCATAGAAACATCGACATCATGGAAATTATACTTTGACGGGTCCTACACAAGTCATGGTTCAAGAGTTGGTATTTTATTCATCCCACCTCAAGGGTATTCCATTCCTAAGTCATTTCGAATAGCATTCCCATGCACCAATAATATAGTTGAGTATGAAGCATTACTAACAGGACTCTGAAGGGCAATTAAATAGAAAATAAAGGATCTTCAAGTTTATGGTGATTCCTAGTTAGTGATCAAGCAAGTCAATGATGATTATGATAACAAGGATGAGAAGCTAATGCCCTACAAGTGCATGGTTGATAGTTGTAGACTATATTTTGAAGCTATTACCTTTGAGCAAATACCGAGAATCCAAAACAAGGAAGTTGATGCAATATAAACAATTGGATCTCTCTTGGACATCCCTAACAATGCATCGTAATATGAGTTCTTGGTGGAACAACTGTTGATCCCTGCGGTTGATGTCCCTGAAACTAAACTTGTGTGCAAACTTGTTGGTCTCAAATCCCCTAGTACAAGGACATATACAACTATCTGCATGACCAAATTATCCCTCTCGACTTGTCTCCCAACCAACACAAAACCTTTATCTGACAAGCCTCTAAATACACCATCATTAGAGATACCCTTTACCACTGTAGCCCATATAGCACCCTCCTCTGATGTCTCGACTCAAATGAAGAACAAACAACCTTACAAGATGTTCACCATGGTATATGCAGAGCTCACTCTGCTGGTCCTACCTTAGCTAAAAATCTCATGAGGACAGGATATTATTGGCCTAAAATGAAATGTGATGGCTATCACTTTGTGAAGAAGTGTCATCAATGCCAAATTCATGGATATCTTATACATGCACTAGCTTAGGAATTGCAACCGCTTACATCACCATGGCCATTCTCTCAATGGGGACTCGAACTCATAGGAAAGATCCATCCCACTTATGCAAAGGGGAATAAGTTTATCCTCATTGCTACAAAATACTTTACCAAATGGATCGAAGCCATCAAAATAACCTATATTATTGGTAAGAAAATATCCAAATTCATTTTGAATTACTTTATATGTTGCTATGGTATCCCTAAATCCATCATTATGGACAATGGCCACCCTTTCAAGAATCAGGATGTCCATGAACTTTGTGAAAAGTTTCATATCCAACACTACTTCACTACCCCATATTACCCCCAGTGTAATGGTCGAGCTGAGGCATATAATAAGACTATCCTTAAAATCTTAAAAAAGACTGTCAATGATGTTGGCCGTGACTGGCATCTCCAACTCAATCCTGCTTTATGGGCCTACCGTACTAGTGTTCGCACCCCTACATGAGCCACTCCCTATTCCCTCATCTTTGGATCTAAGGTCATACTTCCTATTGAGGCCGAGTTACCATCCTTGAGGGTATCGATACAAGGATTAATTGATCAAGAAGAATAATGTGTATCCCATCTCCATGAGCTAGAGTTATTAGATGAAAACAGATAGAATACCTTGACATATTTATAGGAATATCAGAACCTCCTTCGACACAGCTATAACAAGAAGCTCCAACTTAGAATCTTTAACATTGGCGACTTAGTCTTGAAAGAGAATTCGAAGAATCAGACAGATCAAGAAAATACTGGAAATTTTGAACCCAATTGGTTGGGCCCTTATATCATCACAAAAACATATGGATCTAGTGCTTATCATCTCTCCACTCCTCAAGGTGAACTGTTGCTTAATCCCACCAACAACATGCACTTTCGCTAATATTACACCTAATTCTTAGATTATCCCATCAAAAAGTTAAAAAATACAAAAAAAATCAAAAAATCAAAAAAATAGTCACTTGATGAAAACTTGGCAAACAAGTATCTTGGTGACAACAAAAAAATTAAAAAAATTAAAAAAGTCAAAAAAATAGTAAAGAGAAATAATTCGTCCAAAAGTGAAAACCACTTTGATGGTGCTTTGGATAAGTACCATGGTGAAAACCTTGCAAACATGCACCGTGCATAGTTAGTCTATGCTCCTCCGTCTACTATCACTCTACCTAGCCTTCCACTCTTCACTCCCCCATTCACACATATCATCCGTCCATAATAAAGCTTCGTCATCCTTCCCATGGCCTGAAAACCATCGATATTTAGCATCCTTCACTTTCTTGACCATCCTTTGCATTCATCCATTGCTTTCCCTCACACATAATATGTTAGTCCTATACCTGACTGGGGGAAATTCTGTGACTTACGTCTTCATGGGATCCTAGACATGGTATCGGTCTTCTAAAACATCAAAATCCAAAAAAATCATAAAACATCAAAATCCAAAAAAATCATAAAACATCAAAATCCAAAAAAAACATAAAAACATCAAAAATCCAAAAATCATAAAACCTAACAAAATCCAAAAATATCATAAAAAATCAAAATAAAAAAATCATAAAACATCAAAATCCAAAAAAATCATAAAACATCAAAATCCAAAAAAATCATAGAACTTCAAAATTCCAAAAAACAAAGTCAGAGTCAAAGTCAGTCTGTGTCAGTTTGGTTGAACTATGTTGTCTCTACACATTGCTACCTAGGAAAGGCCATCACTTGATGGCCCCCCAAGACATTAGGTCTATCCTTAGGGTTTTGTCGAGTCATATCAATTTTAGTTTGCATCAGTTGAACTACGAGGTCTATGTGTGTATAACATAGGCAATGCCATCAATCGATGAGCCCCTAAGGCCCTAGGTTAGTCCTTTAGGGTTTGTCGAGTCTGGTCCTGCTCCTTGTCCTTAAGCAATCGTTATTCAAACGAAATCATGAACCAATAGAATAAAATTTCCAACAAGTCTCTAATCTACAATTTCCTAATGATCATCACTATCAAGTCATTGGTCTTATGTCAGAATGTGGCATTATGTCATTTGTCTCATTCGGTCTTATCACTTGTCTTCTATTCGGATGCGTCCTTCCTAAGATTAGACATTGTCATTGGTCAACCTTGTCATTCACCTTCAACAAGATATATCTTTCCTGAAATTAGGCATTCATCAAAATGGTCCATTGGTCAAATTTATCATATGTGTTATTTTCCTTAAACATGATGTGTCCTTCCTGAAACCAAGTGTCATCACATCAGTCAATCATATCAATCAAACCTTATCAAATCAATTCAAGTTCGTCACTTGGTCAATCAATCTTGTCATCTTGGTCAATTAATCTTGCCTTATGCAGGATGTATCTTTCCTGACACCAGGAATAATCAATCTAATCAATTAATTAACCTTGTCAACCTATCAATCTACTTCGGTCAAACAATCAATCAATTGACCGGTCATCTCGGTCATTTTCCTTAAACAAGATATTTATTTCCTAAAATTGAGCATAATCAATTGGTCACTTAGCCAAACCTAATCAATCATATCAATCAATCTTGTCAATCCTATAAGTAAACATTATCTCTTTGGCAAACACTTTGTTGGTCCGAGTTTGTCTTATATTTTTGGTTTTTGGTCATGTTACCAGCTACCTCAGGATGTCCTATCAAGGATTTAGAGGGGCAATGATGGATCATGATATCTTTTCTTTGCTTTCTATTTGCGGTTTGTCTTGGTAAAAAGACTAGGAAAATTGGGTCCTTAATATGAGCCAGGGCACTCCTTGTCTTTTGGCATTGTCTTTTGATTGCTTATCTCTCACAAATGGTAACCTTGCACACATTGGTCTATGTCATACCATGGTGTTTGTGCTCCATTTGTGATAGTTTTTATTCCCTATGATGATAAAAATAAAATCATGAATGTCCATCCTCTATCATTTCCCTTCTAACTTCATACCTTCTTTTTCATTCTCCATGCTAACATCCATCTCTTCCGCACTAACATTCCTTCTATCTGCATCTTGACAATGTCCTATGACAAAAAAATACCGTGCATACATGATCATGTTAGAAAGAATTATCATCATAGACAACATAATAGGCCACATATATTTACATGAGAAGATACAAAACAAACATAGAGTGCATTATCATTTCATAACATCATAACATATTAAACATGACATAGCATTTTACATTATGATCATAGTTCATTTCCATTTATCACATTTCATATACATTGCATAATCATAATCATATCATACATCACATTTTGCATTTATGTTAGGCATTTCTAAGCATTGCATGCATAATCCATGGATATCATATTACATAACATTAATTGCATTCACATATCACATTGCATCATAAAGTTAGTTCATCTGTATTGCATTAATACATATAACATCATTTCATAATCATATAAGATGCATAAACAACATTATAAATGCATAATCATCCATCATATCAAACCATCAAATGAACATATAGAATGCATAAATAAACATCATAAAAGCATTAAAAAACTATAATATAATCATAACCATATAGAATAATCACATAGGACTGCATATCATAAATCACCACCAAAAATCATATCATATATAACTCAAAATGTGTCATAGTACAATTTCAAGATGTCTCATATAACATAAAATGGAGCTCACAGGCTCGATGATCAAAATACAGTGTCATAATACATAATATCAACATGTGCCCTAGCCTGAGCTATCCTACTCCCCTAACCCTAATACCTACCTGTCCTCTCACCGTAGCGAGCCTAGAGACTTGCACTCTGATGTAGATGGTCTATCATATGGAGTGGACCATCTCGGCCTGATTCCTCACCACTCTATGATCTGCTGTAGGAATGTCAGCTGTGAGATCTACTTTATGACCTCCCCTGGGATCCACTCTGAACTTGTGAGAAGCTCGACTCTCTCCTCTTTGGGATCCACTTTAAACTTCAAACATGGGGAGTTTTCTATTTGATTGCTTTCATTTTACTCCTTTTGCTTGATTCTTCTCTCTTGTTTTGATTGGGATTTTTAGCTTAGATTAGTGTAGTGGTTGTCACTTTTTCTATGCTATTTCGATTTCCTATCTTATAGTTACTCTCAAGAAAATTTGTTTTTGATTAGAGGTAAAACAGGTTTTGAAGGCGCCCCAAAACCCTTTACAAAAAAGGAGGCAGTTTCAAAAGGTAACCAAATAGAGCAACAAACAACCAACACACAAAAAAACATCAACACAACAGCTACCAAAAAGGAGGACAAAGAACAAAAACTATAGATTCTTTAGAATATTAGTAGCCTCCATGTCACTTTCAATTATCTTCTGATGCACATCCATAACTTCATAAATATCTTATGCAAGGACCCCTTGCATCTTAGTTTTGTTGTGGGTTCTAGCACCAAGCCCTAAAACACTTACCTCTTTAATAAAAACATCATACGAACCAACAACATTCCCAATAACAACCTTATCAACGGAAGCTTCCTCCATCAACTTCCTATTCCCAACAACATCCTTATCACTAGGAGCTTCCTCCATCCATTTCCTAGCCTTCTCATTAAGAATAGTAAGGTCCTTCGCTTCATTATTCATCACAGATTTAGTCACTTCAACAACCTTATCCAAATTCATGTTAACCCATTCTTCTCTTCCAAGGTCATAATCCTTTGTTCAAAAATATGCTTAAGCTTAAGCATCTCCTTCACAAAAATCTTTAAAGCATCAAAAATTTGGTCAACCTAAGCCTATACAGAGGACTCCAAAGTTTCCCTAGCTTTACTCATAGCCCCTCGAACCTTAACATTGGTCATATTAATCTCATGGAAAGCCCATTTGAATAATCTAAACAAAGATAAAGTACCCTTCTTCGCTAGACACAAAACATTAGGCAGATCCTCCCGGTTAAAATTAAACACATCCAAAGCTTTCGCTTCACCCTCCTGGGAGACACTAATCATTTTATGGATATTAATAACCTCTTTCCCTTTAGCCCCCACCACCAGAGTCTGCATTTTATGAAGGGAGCTCACAATTTCATCTGCAACAATCCTCCTTGTATTCTACTTCTCCTTCCCCTCATTAGGGATGGTCATTTTATCTTGCTTGCCAACAACATTAGGAGGAGAATTAGGAGACTCCTTCTGCATAGGGATACTAGTCCACTTGGCCAGCTTCATTTTACCACCATCCTTCAAACCTTTTTTTCTCTTAGACCCCAGCATAGGGGGTGTAGGAGTCTTTTTCTCAGCATCAACTTGCATTTCTTTCAAGAGGGTTGAGGGAGCACTTCTCCCAGTTTTGATAGGTTTATCTCCAACGCCTTCCTCACTACAAGTTTCATACTCCACAAAATTAGGGGCAGGTTTACTTTTTTTTTCACTCTTACCAGGAACAAGGGGCTACGAGTAGACATCTATAGAATCCTTAGACTCAGGAACATAATCCTCATCCTCTTCCGACCTAGAATCCTCCTCCAATTCTACTTTCTTCTTTATCCCTTTAGGAGTTTTCTTAGGTTCCTCCTTCGACACAGTCTCATATTCCAGCTCCAACTTCTTTTTCTTTCCTTTAGGATCCCTCTCAGGTTGCTTAGGAACCACATAAGACTTGGCATAATATGTAATTAAGAGAATTAAACCAACATGTAGCACAAGATTTTTAGGATTTCTCTTGTGATCCTTAATTCCACTTTCCAAAGAAGCCAAAAAATAGAAAGGGAAAGAAACTTTCTTCTTGTGTCTAAAGTGATTTAGAAGGAAAAAGTGATACCCATTAATTGTAGAGAACCGACCTTATAAGGTTATATACCTCATTAGTTCTCCTCACAGAGCCTTGATGGAGCTGTGCAAGTAGTCACCACTTTTAGCAGACTCAAGCTTCTTTTCTTCATCATCTTTAAAGAAGATTTGCAATGCAACATTGGAATCCTTTTTTATCTCTATACACATTTTTTCCCTCAGTGGATGGCCTTGTGATGATCACAATGAAGTCTTCATTAATGTCAAATTATGTTCCACCAATCTTCAGAACCCTATTATGCTAGCCCTTGAAAAACAACTCTGTCCCCTGCAGATCGTTACCATGGAGCCACTCAATATACTGTGTTATCCCACCTCGCTCCAACCTTTTCCAGACTTGAGACTTAGATTTCAGAGAGTCACAGGAAAAAGGGTCAGCCCTGTTTCTATCGCCACCCATGCTTACAAACTCAACAAAACCAAAGAGCTTGAGAACTTTGCAAAAAAATAGAAGAAGCCTCAAGAACAAAGGCATGGAAATACCCACAATCTGTGTGAAAATGGCAAGGTGGAAAAGAATAATTATTAACCTTGAAGGCCACCCCATACAGAGGATACTCAAACAATCAAAAGCCCAATCACGATCAAAATCAAGATCACTCGAAAGGATAATCCGCCACGTGAATAGGGACATGTGAACACAATGCATAATAAAGTCGACACTCACCTTAGCACTTTTGGTAATAATTATTAAGACAAGGGCCTCAATAGGAAGGGGATCATCCACATCCCAAAACCTACAGCCACTAACACCAATGTTAGCAAAGACATCCGCAAGATCATTACCGTCCCTGAAGATATGAGAAATATGAAAATCATCAAATGATTCAAAATTTCAATCACATCCAATATAAGGGATTCAACACTCCAAGAGGGAGTAGACATCTTCAAGTTGTTAATAACATTTAATGAATCTCCCTCCAACCACACCTTTCTAAAACCTTAAGATTGAGCAATCTTCAACCCATGGTAGGCAGCTGAAGCTTCTCAATAACATTTGTTATGACTGCAAAGGTAAGGAATATCAAATAGAAGATCCTCACAAAACCAAAGAGAGAATTCATTAAAATTATAACAAATGCATGTGCAACAAAAAAATCAAGAAAAAGTTAACAAGGAAAATAAGGAGAAAATGAAGCCCTCTTCATTACCTACTAGTACTCCTCTAGCACAAAAACCAACTTATAAATCATGTCCTCTAGACCAATAAATAAAGAATAACATTATATCATTCATTCATATGTACCAAAGCAAGGATGATTTCCTCCTTATGCTCCAAAGAAGAAAAAGAAAGAAAATCTCATTATCACCTCTTTTAAAGGTGTAAACTTCCATATGAGTTCCAAAGAAAAAAATGGAATATTAAAAAAAAAACAAGTGAATTTGACTCCACAAGTACAATAACAACATTACAAAGGGCCTTTCTCCTATTCTGCATAAATCAAGCACATGCAATGACATCATATCATGCTAGAATTCAAAACATTAAAAGTGGTTGCGAACCACATAAATAAGATGAGAACAATTTATTAGATGATAATCCATCTAATATTATTGGTTGAGATTTGGAGCTTTGTTCTCTACATACATGTCTATATACTTTACATTATTTTTATGGTGTACCCTAGTTGGGAGGTATATCTTTTGGAATTTTCCACTACCCTACTATATTGATAAAAAAATATATGATTTTCTATATGATTGCAATTATAGTGATTACATTTAAAATTTTGTATCACATGTTACTAACATAATCATTCTCATGATGATTGTAATATTTCTAACCTATTCCACATGATCAAATGATTATGATTACATTTTACAGTCAAGTCATTTTCATAGGTGAAAATTATGTTGGACACTCTTAATGACATCTGTTGTGATTGTAAGAGTAAGGAACATTAAATAATTGTTTCTTATGAATACAAAGATAGAATGTATTAAGTATACCAAATGAATCTATGACAAAGCAAAAATAGAAAGTTAATAAAAAGGAAAAATAAGGAGTAGATGAAGCCCTTTACATTGCCCCCTAATGCTTCTAAGAACAAAAACCAACTTATAACCCGTGTTCTCTACCAATTTAAAGAAAGAAAAAGATAATTTCATTCCTCCATATATATGAAAACAAGGAAAATTTCAAATTGATGCTCTAAAGAAGAATAAGGAAGCAACTTTAAACAATCTCAATGCCACTTTATTTGAAGATACTACTTCCACATGGGTTCCAAAGAAAAATAAAAATATTCCAAAAGAATAAGTGGATCCCACTCCACAATAAAATACCAAGATTACCAAAGGTTTATTTGCTATTCTACATAAATCAAGCACCTTCAATGACATATTATAATATCATGATGAAATTGAAAATATATAAGTGCTTACAAACCATTGAAAATTTATGGGTAGAAAACTTGAGAGAATGAAATAATTTAAGATCATGAAGAGATCTTAGATGAAATTCAAATAATTTGATGAACCTACAAACTTGACAAACAAAATATAAGGAATAGATGATTGAAAAACCATATAAGTATTAATATAGGCTAGTCACCAAAGGCTACTAATTTAATGAAATTTGTGTGTAAGAAGGGTGTTGATCACTCAAAAGATCTAAGTATGAAAGAAAGAGAATGATCTAGTGAAGCCTCTATTGAGGTATGTAGTTGGGTAGAATACCATAATCAAGAAGTTATATGGTATGTAACTTTATATGTACCCTCAATCAATGTACAATATAGCTATGCAAAGTCTTCTTCACGTGACATGATGACCAAATCTAAAAAAAAGCTTATATTTAACCTTTTAAAATTTAAAAAAAATCAAACATTTATCATAAATTGCCTTATTGTTTTATAAAAATAACATTTTAAGTTTTACAATTTACTTTTAATTTAATTTTAGAGCTTAAAATAAATACACTATTTAATAATTTTGAATTTAATACAAAAGTTAAAATATAAAAATTATAAATAAAAACAAAACAAAAATTCAAAAAAAAATATGATAATTCAAAAAGTCATTAGAAAAGTTTAAACAACTAAAAAATAATATATAACAGTTTACACTTAAAAAAAATAGAAATAAATTAATAAAAACAAAAAAGAGTAATGAAATTTTATTTGCAAAGAAACAAATGAAACAAAATTAATAGAAATGAAAATATTTCATTTAAATGATTTAAACTAAGTTACTAGCTTGCTTGCCCTCAAATGTGTGGTGAATCCATAGTAACTAAAAACACAGAAAAGGAAGAAACCTAACCTTTGTCTAATTCCCCAACACAACATTGTTTATTTATACCCATAGCAATAAAGCCACGTAGGAAACCTCCTTCAATATTATCAACTATTCAGTAATAAGGTCTGCATTATTGAATTCATTCCATTAAAAAAATGGTCTTTTCCTTTTACTCGCTATGGAGAAATCCATTGAATTAATCCCTTTTTTATTTTAAGAATGTTATTTTTCCATCATGATTTTTTTGGGGATCTAAATTATGCATAAAGTTTTGAATTACTTTTTTTTGTCTAAATTTATACTATAAATAATCTGTGTTTATAACACATTCTATTTTTAATTAGAAGCATATTTCTAATTATACTAAAAATAATCAATTTATAATAAATTATATTATTTATTATAAACGTATTATTATTATTATTTTTTTAAATAGATTATTTAAACATATTTTTTAATTAGACTAGAAATAATATATTTATAATAAATTGCAGTCTTTATTATAAACTAAGCGCATTACGAATAATTTCAATTTCTTTATATAATTGTATTTATATATATTTATAATTCAGTTATAGAATAAGTATTTTTTTGAATTTAAAACTTATATTGGAATTCTAACAAAAAAAAAAACTAGCAGTAGTCATTATAGTAAAAAAATACTAGCAATAGTCATGCAAAAAAATCCATTTTTATGTTTTTGTTTTTTGTTTTTATGTAGATCTATATGCTTTTGAATAGCGTATCAAAAAACCTCTTTAATGTGGTTTTTTTTAGAAAAAGTTGTCATTTAGCTCAAACATAACAAAGAAAAAACAAAGAGTCTCTTTTATGCATTTTTTTCTTAATAAAGTTTATTTGTTTTTTGTTTAGCTCAAACATTAAAAAAAGTATTTTTTCTTACTAGTAAAGTTTATATAATTGTATAATACACTACAAATGAAAAGAAAAAAAAATGAAGAAAAAAATGACAAGGATGAAAAAAAATGTTTTAAAATATGAAATATGAAATTGAAATTGAAATATATATATGTTTATCCATTAAAATGGTGACGCCGGAAGAGAAAGAACTTGAAAAAATGGACGTAGCTAACGTGCCGAAAGTGCCCTATCAGGGCCGAAAGAAGAGGAAGTAAAATGGGTCGAGATATATCATAGGTTATTTTTCAGGAGATATTTCTTTTAGCGAGATAGCTAGAAAAGTATGATTAAAACAACCTATAGGTCAAATCATGAAAAGTATGATTTATTTAAATCAAGCAGATCAAACAAAGGATTTTATTCTCTTTCTTCACTATCGAGGTGGAGGAATGGTATAGGGAGTCGCTATTTATGATACTATGCAATATGTAATAGGGAATGTATGTACCATAGGCGTCGGGTTAAATGCTTCAATGGGAGCTTTCCTTCTACACAGGGGGATGTTTACTAAACTGGTAATGACCGAAAATGCCTCAACTATGATCCACCAACCTTGTTTTCAACATAACATTAAGTACAATAATTAATGTGAGATATTTTATAATGACAGTAAAGATAATATAAATATGTTAATAATTTTTTTTTTTTTTTAAATTTAACAATAATTACACGTCAAAATATTTCTAAAATAAATAATAAAATAATATCATTTTAAAATAAATTAACTCTAAATTAAGATATCTACAAGTATTAACATACAAGTGTTATGTCAAACAAATGGCAAGTGTTCAACATTTAGGTGTTATGTCAAACAAATGACAAGTGTTCAATATTATGTCAACTACACTAATATCACATAATCATGCAATCCATGGTTCACTATGAAGCACATATTTACTATCATTATGAAGTCCTCTCCACTTCTCAAAAAATGTGTTTAATGTTCCAAATTTTAAGTGTTTGTTGACATAAGTTGTAGGTTTTGGTCCAATCATGTGAGATGTTCTCCTTGTGTCTTAGTGTACATGAAAATCTTATTAATGAAGATCAATATGTATTTCTAAAGGAATGGACATTAAATTTGATTTGTTAGACTCTAGAATGTGGATGGTGAATTTGTGAGACCATATGACATCACCAAATACTCATAGTAGTCCTCATGAGTTTAGTAAATTGTCTTGGAGATATCTTCATTCCCTAAATAAATCTAATGGTAGCCAAATTATAAATCAATCTTGGAGAGGAAATGGGCCCCATGCAACTCATCTAACAATTAACCAATGATAGAGATAGGGAACTTGTCCTTGACAGTAATTGTATCAAGATTATGAAAGTCCACATACAATGGCCACAAACCATATCTTTTGTGAAATAGTAGTATGAGGAGGAATAAGGTATGAAACTTTGCCTAATGATGTAACATTGATTATTCCTTGGACCATCTTCTCAATTTATATTTTCTACACATAAGATTAGTGATA
>VDFB02107466.1:0-29703 GCA_007258455.2 Sequoia sempervirens | reverse complement strand
AGCTTGGGTCATTGAGAACTGGAAAGCTACAAGCTTTGCTGATATGCTTGTGGTCTGTGGAGGGCATTTCATGCCAACTGATTTTACCAAATTTGATAAGCTCGTGTTCTTTCTTGGAGTACTGTGATTTCAAAACAAATCTGGCCTTATGAATCAATGGTTTACATATTTTAATTCTATTAAAGATCTTTCTAGCAATGTGGCTTTTGGCATTTGATTTCAGTTGCTACTCAGTAAGTTTTGGGGCAAGTCTCCTCATGGAATTGGAAATATTATTATTGAATATATATCTTTGTTAGAACTTACTATACAATCTAGAGTTCTAAATTATGCTTGATTTTGTAATGTTGACCTCATAATGACACTACTAGATATAATTCTCATTGAGTTGGGACTAATAGGATGGGAACTCTTAAGGTACTGTGATTTCTCAACAAATCTGGTCTTATGAAGCAATGGCTTACATCTTTTAATTCTATTACGGATCTTCCTAGCAATGTGGCTTTTGGGGTTTGATTTCATTTCCTACTCAATAATTTTTGGGGCAAGTTTCCTCAAGGAATTAGAAATATTATTGGTGAAGATATAGCTTTGTTTGAGTTTACTATACAACCTAGAGTTCTAAATTATGCTTGAATTTTGTAACTCAAAATGACTCTCCTAGATAAAATTCTGTAATGTCCTTGTTTTAGCTGACGTTGTTTGTTGAGGAGTGAGCCTATCATTCTGATCCTCGTAGGCTGACAAATGTGTGTTGAGGATCATTTGAGGCAGTTACCCGGTGTTTAGGAGCTTCATTCTTTCAGTTGATTCAGGTTGGGCCTTCGCAGAGTCATTCTGAGGGGTTTTTCAGATACTTACTATTTTTAGTAAGTCGGGCAGGCAGAAGCTGCTATTTTTGGCAGGGCACCTGGTTCAGCTGGTCTGCTCAGATTCGACCCAGTGCATCAGTTTGTTGGTCAGATGGAAGAATAACGGAGTATTTAATGATTTATTAAATAATTAATATTTTGACTTTATATTATAAAGTCACTTTATTAGTGTATTTAAATATTATAATTAAGGCGTATTATAAAGTATTCTAATACTTTATAATAAAGTGGCATAATTAATTTAATGAATGAGTAATTATTCATTAATGAAGAAGGCGCCTATTATTAAATAATTTTCCTAAGTCCAAACAGGCAAATTAAATCATTTATTTAAATGATTATTAAAAGGAAGGGTTTGGTCGAATTTCTCAAGAGGCTTATATATTGACTGCCAAAGACAAATCGAACTCATATGTGATGATTATTCAATTTGTCTTCTTTTTGCTCTGAGCATTGAAGTTTGCAAAACCTAGGGTTTCAGCAGACGATTGGTTTTGAAGAACGATACCTCTTCAAGATCTAACATACTGAGGCTGTGAAATACCAGTTGAAGATTGTCCATCAGCGTGGCTTCATCCAGAAGTCATATGGTGTTTACAGTGGAGTTTATATTCAGTATTCAGGTTCTATTGCTTGTCAGGGAAAATCGCCTTATTCCAGAGGATCAGAGTTTTGACTGTGGGCATTATTTCTTGAGGCCGTACTTTTTAATTTGCTGCTGCTGCTGTGCCGTACATTTCTGTACCAGCAGGCCGTACCATTCTCTACAGGGAACTATGCCTCCAGTCTTCAGTTTCTACCATTCAGATCTAGTGCGCCTAGGGTATCTGGAGATCCAGCAACGATTTCAGAGCCTGGAGATTGATTCTTTTACTTAGCCGTACATTACTTCATCTTTGTTGGTGGCTGCAATAAATCAGGTTCCATTGAAATAATGTTGTATTTCCTTCATATGTTGAATTTTTGATATTGTATATGCTCTGGAAATTTAATAAATTGATGCGCCTACATTCTCTGAGCAATATCAAAGCATATTTATGGTCTTTAGATTTATTACGAATTTTTAAGCATTTTATAGAGCAAATCGCAGCTTTCTTGTTTTATGCAAAAAACCATTAAAATACAAAAAAACTACAAAACAAACAAAATCAGCGATTTCAGTTAGGGTTTGGGGTTGAGTCACCTGGATTCTTACAGTGGTATCAGAGCACAGTTTTCCTGCCATCCTGTGCTTTTTCAGTTGCTTTTTCAAAAAACATAGTGCTTTTTGGTTGCTTTTTCATGAGTAGAGACATTATTCATTATACCAAGGGTGTAGGAACAGGCAGAGTTGAGGATTGGACAGGTCCACCTATTCCTGAAGGTGAGACAGTGTCAGGAGTATTGGGTATTCACAGATCTAGCTCCAACAGCAGCGAGAACAGTGTTGCAACCCTAATGGCAGACCGTGAGATCCCTGCAGAGACACATAGGGATTCAGGGAAAGCGCATGCAGAGGGCGACATTACTGATGAGGAGTTCAGACGCAGGCATGATAACATGATGGACATGATGTCCCAATTGATGGGCACTATTAGGCAGTATACTCCATCACAGCCACATTATATTTAGATCGGACAGTCAAGCAGGATTGCAGGAGTGGATCAGCCTTTGGCATCAGCACCACGACAGCCATCACCGAGCTATCAGGAGCGTAGGCCTGGACAGCCTACATTCTTACCCAGAGAGACCCCACCTCCGACTCCAGGGGCAGAGCAACAGGGGCATCATCAAGAGTTTCAGGCACATAATGGCATGTCAGTAGCAGATGTGACTAGATTTCACGGTGAGTATCTATCATTAGCACCTGAGATCAGGCAGGCATTATCTTTTCATGAGTTTATGGATGTTCATAAACCTAGAGGAGGAGGCAGATTTGACCGTAGAGCTCTTCAGCACCAGCAGCCACAGCCACAGGTGAACAGGGATTTGCAGTACGCAGTCAGCAAAATCACCTTGCCATACTATGATGGTTCTGATAAGACATCAGCGAGGTCTTGGGTCCAGAAGCTGGACAATTATCTTTCACTAAGACCTATGCAGGAGGATGAGGCCATTAAGTTTGCGACTTTGCATCTTGATGGGCTGGCGCATGATTGGTGGCATCATGGCATGTATACACTTGGCCATCATGCAGTCACTACGTACCAGGAGTTCACCAGCAGGCTCATAGAGCGTTTCGACAAGAAAGATCCAGAGCTTTACTTCAGAGAGCTAGCTCAGCTCAGACAAATAGGTAGTCTGGATTCTTATGTTGGTGAGTTTCAGAGAGTTGCAGTCATGGTGACAGGCATTTCAGAGCGGAGACTTGTTATACTCTTCGTTGAGGGGTTGACAGAGCCGATGAGAGGTTGGGTCAAGGCATTCGATCCTCCTACTCTTCAGGAGGCGATGCGGAAGGCAAGGAGTATGGAGCTTGCTGCTCCGAAGAAACAATTTCAGCCTAAAACAAACAGCTTGCCTGTTGAGGAGAGTCATACACCAATTGCAAAACCAAAAAGGAAAACAGCTGCAAGAATTGATGATGCAACTCGTGATGAACTGAGAAGGAAACAACTTTGTTATTGGTGCAAAGAACCCTACAGCAAGGAGCATGATTGTCCTTTGAGACCAAAGGGCAGAGCCAACCGTGCCATGTGGGTTTACTATGAAGATGTTGAGTTTGAGGATTCAGACCAGCAGGTTGTTTCAGAACATGCGGAGGCCGGGAATGCCTCTATGGAGTTTGGGCCCGATGCCAACTTATTCCCGTTGGTATTATCTGCTAGTGTACGAGATGATTCTTTCAGGTTAGGGGATTAGTGGATGGACAGCGATGTATTGCTATGCTCGACACTGGAGCCACACACAATTTCATTGATGAGAGCTTCGTCAACAGATGTAGACTCCAGACAGAGGACTTCGCTGGATTCAGAGTTCAGGTGGCTGATGGATATACCCTCACTTGCACTCGACGAATTTGTAATCTCACCCTCATGCTGAATGATTATGAGTTGCAGGAAGACTTTATGTGGTCAACTTGGGTGGGATGGATTTAGTGTTGGGTATGAGATGGCTTCAGGATATTAGTGTGTTCACCCTCAACTTGCCTAAAATGGAGATGAGATTTGAGGTACAGGGCAAGAAATATGTGTTGAGAGGGATTACAGATGGGAGCCTACGTTCTATCTCTTTCGTTAGTGGGAAGAGTGATGATAGTGTTTGGGATCCTACTTGTGCACTGGGATTTCAGACTCAGCTTTCAGAGGAGTTTTATAGTGAGTACACAGTGCAGAGTGTATATGGTTTCATGTTTGATCCACACGTACATGATTTGTTTCAGGTGCACAGTTCTGGTATGCACGTGCTTGATATGTTGGATGACAGTATATCTCGTGCAGTTTTAGGAAGTAAGTGTTGTTTGCAGGTTGACTTGCTTCCTCCTGAGTTTCTTGATCCCATGACAGACAACACGGAGGTTGATAGGGAATGGTATTCTATTATTGTTGATCAGTTGTGGGAGTTGCAGGAGTCAGTTGTGGCTAGCAGGAACATTGTTCAGCGCTATCCTTGGGATCCAGGTGGTGCAGTGCGTCCGTATTTGCAGAGATTGCTTGAGGACAAGCAATTTCAGGGAGGGCGGACTGTAATGTCCCCGTTTTAGCTAGCGTTGTTTGTTGAGGAGTGAGCCTATCATTCTGATCCTCGTAGGTTGACAGATGTGTGCTGAGGATCATTTGAGGCAGTTACCCGGTGTTTAGGAGCTTCATTCTTTCAGTTGATTCAGGTTGGGCCTTCGCAGAGTCGTTCTGAGGGGTTTTTCAGATACTTACTATTTTTAGTAAGTCGGGCAGGCGGAAGCTGCTATTTTTGGCAGGGCACCTAGTTCAGCTGGTCTGCTCAGATTCGACCCAGTGCATCAGTTTGTTGGTCAGATGGAAGAATAACGGAGTATTTAATGATTTATTAAATAATTAATATTTTGACTTTATATTATAAAGTCACTTTATTAATGTATTTAAATATTATAATTAAGGCGTATTATAAAGTATTCTAATACTTTATAATAAAGTGGCATAATTAATTTAATGAATGAGTAATTATTCATTAATGAAGAAGGCGCCTATTATTAAATAATTTTCCTAAGTCCAAACAGGCAAATTAAATCATTTATTTAAATGATTATTAAAAGGAAGGGTTTGGTCGAATTTCTCAAGAGGCTTATATATTGACTGCCAAAGACAAATCGAACTCATATGTGATGATTATTCAATTTGTCTTCTTTTTGCTCTGAGCATTGAAGTTTGCAAAACCTAGGGTTTCAGCAGACGATTGGTTTTGAAGAACGATACCTCTTCAAGATCTGACATACTGAGGCTGTGAAATACCAGTTGAAGATTGTCCATCAGCGTGGCTTCATCCAGAAGTCATACAGTGTTTACAGTGGAGTTTATATTCAGTATTCAGGTTCTATTGCTTGTCAGGGAAAATCGCCTTATTCCAGAGGATCAGAGTTTTGACTGTGGGCATTATTTCTTGAGGCCGTACTTTTTAATTTGCTGCTGCTGCTGGGCCGTACATTTCTGTACCAACAGGCCGTACCATTCTCTACAGGGAACTACGCCTCCAGTCTTCAGTTTCTACCATTCAGATCTGGTGCGCCTAGGGTATTTGGAGATCCAGCAACGATTTCAGAGCCTGGAGATTGATTCTTTTACTCAGCCGTACATTACTTCATCTTTGTTGGTGGCTGCAATAAATCGGGTTCCATTGAAATAATGTTGTATTTCCTTCATATGTTGAATTTTTGATATTGTATATGCTCTGGAAATTTAATAAATTGATGCGCCTACATTCTCTGAGCAATATCAAAGCATATTTATGGTCTTTAGATTTATTACAAATTTTTAAGCATTTTATAGAGCAAATCGCAGCTTTCTTGTTTTATGCAAAAAACCATTAAAATACAAAAAAACTACAAAACAAACAAAATCAGCGATTTCAGTTAGGGTTTGGGGTTGAGAGTCACCTGGATTCTTACAAATTCTCATTGAGTTGGGACTGTGTATAAGAGCGAATTTGCACCCTATGTGTAATTCCCCTTTTTGCCTTTTTCCACCTTAGAAAACCAAGTTCGAAGGCTTAATTCCACCTAAGCCTACTGCTTGCATCACACTTGGCGCATGTTTTGAGCGTCGGTGGAGGCGTTTCTGTCGAGGACGCCTGTGCGGCCCGCTTACATCCCTGATAAATTCTTGCATCTGGAGCCTACAGAGGCGTTACACTTCCCATTGGGGGTCGATTTGTAACGCCCTCCTCGGCCGACCGACCCGAATATGGCTGTTTTCTTCCTCATTCCTTCATATTGAGTCCTTAAACTTGCATTTAGGGGTTGGAAGATTTCTTCACCACTTCTGGACTTCATACACAAGCTTCACAATCTCTCTCCAAACACTTTACACTTCACAGCAGCAGCATCAACACTCCACCATGTCAGTAGAGCAAGTGTGGAACAAAACACCATTGCAACAGAGGCTTGAGTTCCTCTCATTTTCTCTCCCATTAGCCTTGAGCGCTCTTGGTGGAGGTGGTAAGCTTTCACTCCTCTCCTCTATTACTTGGTTGAGTAGCATAACACTGTTTTGTAGTGCTTTAGTGCTCTTTACTTCATTTCTACTTTTCTCTCTATCTATCTGGGTGTCCGTGAAGGTGGGAACACCAAAATGGGGTTTGACTGAGGCAGGCCTCTAGATAGCCCCAACAATTTCTCTCTCCCTCGTGTACAAGCATTGAAGACACTCACGAGTTGGAAGCTTCATCACTCGCATGGTCGTAAGTATTTCTTCCCCTTGTCTTTATCATTTACTCTTTACTTAATCTCAGTTCTATCATTTTATCGCATTCTGTCATTTTCCTACACTCTGTCAGTTCTCAGTAATCGGATTGCTAGTTGTTGCTTAGGCATTTTCTGAGACATTCTCGCTCTCTGGTCCCTATGAAACGCTAGCGTGCCGCGCTGTTGTCCGCTTTCTGCGCTGACGTCCTTTGGCCGAGAGCTTGACAGTTTGTCTAGAGAATCTTTGTGACTTGCTCTTTCGGATTCTGAAACTCTCACCGCTGTTCCATTGAGGTAATATAGGGAAGTTCGCCCTGTGAGGTTCTTTGAACGGAGAGAACTCGTGAGTAGCGAATCCCCCTATATCACACACTGATAGAATGGGAACAAAAATGTAGATTAAGGAATTATCCTTATTAGACATAGACTATAGTTGATGCCATCGGCAAGAGGCTATTGTAGCTCTCAAGAAAATGTGAAATCCTAGGTTTTCTTCATACATATTGTTTAAGAGAAAAAGCTGATTTTACCTAAGATTGTTTATAGTTTCAAGTTCTAACTAATCACTAACACACTTGAGAAGACTAAGAAAAACGATATGTTTTTCTTGTTTTTGCTTTTCTAGCTTATTGCTTTTACTAATAGAAAGCTATCTAATCTTGTCTAGAATTTTTCCTTCTCATTTTGTTGTACCCAAAACCAAAATTTTTGCTTCACTAAGGCATTTTGCTTAATTGAGTCTTAAACTTGTTAAAGTGATGTCAGAAGGTCATTTTTGGGCTTTTTAAATATGGAGTTGGTGTCAGTTTCATGTCAATCGGTTACTGAAGAAATTTAAGAAAAGTGAAAATTTGAAGGAAAATCATCAAAATTTTCTCTCTGAAGAGGGGAGCACATTTTCAAAAGGGTGCCCTATCTTTTAGGGGCTCAGATCCTGTTTTTAGTGTTTGTCACCTCCAGCAGGCATTTGTCCGGCATCACGTCAGCTTCGCAACGGGCTATTAAGCTTATCAAACGAACTTGTTTCGTGCAAGTTACGGAAGATATAGCTCAAAATGAGAGGAAAACGAGAATTGGCTAACACTGGAGAAAAGAGCAGCTTTTGAGAAAGGCGCCCATCTTTTTGAGGTGTCAAATGAAGGTTTTTGGCTAAGTGCCACCTAGGATGTTTATCTCACAATTGTTCAAGCTTCGCGACGCATCCGTCAGTGGGTGAAGCTGAGTTGCAGAGGTGCCTAAACCAGAGGTCAAACGTAGGGTCAAATCTTAGTCAAAATATCAAGGAAAAAGCAAAAGAGCACTTTTTCAGAAAGGCGCTTGAGCTTTTCAAGCCTTTAATGCCTTCTTTTTGATGATCTCAGATATTCAATTTGTCCGTGTTACGTTTAGCTTTCCGTTGCCTGTCTCCGTCAGATCAGAAGATGACTCAGCAGCTTGCAGTCAGAGTTCTAGTATTATTTTGGTCAGTTCCAGAAATGGTTAAGTCTAGGGGGAAAAGAGCAACTTTTCAAAAAGGCGCCCTTGATTTTCACCCCTCAGATGATGTTTTCTGGAGAAATTTGCCTTTGCAGCTGTCATGCAGAATGAGGTCTGCTCCGCAGTGAACCTGTGATCCAGTCCTGAAAATTGGTTAATCAGAAGTTATGAAGGATTTGTTTTTCCCTTCGTACGAGATGAAGATGAGAAAATTTGACTAAGTCTGAGAAAAAGCGCAACTTTTGAAAAAGGCGCTTAGATTTTTGAGCCTTCAGATCTTAGTTTTATGATGTTCAGTCTCAAGGTACCTTTGATCAGTTTTTGTCCTGCTCTACGATGCACCTGTCAGCTAGTCAATCGGTGGAGTCAGTCAGCTAGTGTCAGGGGATGAACAAAGGTCTCGAAAGAGGTTTAAATCCAAATTTTCATCAAATTTGGCTAAGTCTGGAAAACGCCTTAAGAGGTCAAAGTTGAGTTTTCAAAAGAAGTTGACTAGTGCGCCCTAACTTGAGTTCTGACTTCAGTTAGACTGAACGATTTCTGGGTTGTCATCTCCAGTTCATATATTGGCATGTTGAGTGATCTTTCAATTTGCATGTCGAGTTAACTAGTTTGCATGTCCAGTTAACAACCTCGCATGTTAAGTTAACTTGTTTGCATGTTCACTTAACTAAAGTTTATGCTTGAAAATCAACTTGAGTTTGCATGCATGGCGCAATTTGTTGAAATTGTGAAGATTTTGAAGATGGCGAATTCACTTTTCGTCAACTGAAGTCTTGAAAAGGGGACGCCATATTTAAATTAAAGCATGATTTTGAAGATGGCGAATTCACTCTTGATTGTCAACTGAAGTCTTAAAAGGGATGCTTAAAGCATGAATTTTAAAGCAAGTGAAGTAAGGGTGAACTTAATATGAATTGTCAACTGAAGTCAAATTCGCATGATGCTTTAAATAAATTTGCAACTGAAGACTAAAAAGGGGCGACTAAAGCATGTGCTTTATTTAGTTTATTTTAGTTTCAGTTAACTAAAATTGGGGTCCAATCATAAGCCAAGCGCATTTTTCAAGGTTTCATGCTTTTGTGCGAATTTCAGTGATGAAAATCTATTTATTCAAGCATTGGCGTCCATTATTTCTTCATCACAAGCTTTGAAGTATACATTCTTCTTGAGCGAGCAGCAAGTTAAAGGTGCTACAGGTGTCAGAATTCAGCATTCTTCATAGCAACGGATTCAGATTGTTCAGAGGAAGAAGATTCAAGACTTTGTTTTCACTTTGCATGTAGGTTTCATCAAATTCCAAAAAGAGATAGGCGAATTCTACAGAAGCAGAGCAAACAAAACTTTCTATCTTCTGTCTTATTTCTTCTATTTCTCATCTTAGGTACTTTCTTCGCATGTCAAAGAAATTCAGCGTATTTTCAGAGTTTGATCATCTAGGTTCGCATACATCAACATTTGCAGCAAAACCCATGTCTTAGATTTTTTCGAGAAAATCGCCCCGTAGTCTTCATTCTAAAGCTCTGTGCTTTTTTCCGAGGATTTCTTTGCATGTGGGCCTAAAACACATTTTTTTTTTAGAATCAAGCTATCTGGGTTGTCTTAGAATTTGATTCTACACAAAACCCACGTTTCAGAAAAATTTCGAAAATTTCTTTCGTCATAGGCTATTTTTAGCCTTGTCCAGAGATTTTCAGTTTTTTAGAAAGTTGTTCAAGTACATTCGACTTTACAGTCAAAAGTCTTCATTTTCAAAATGCAGTTCAATCTCATTGATTACAAGATCAAATCGGCTCTTATGCATAATTTTGTCAAAACTTCAGATACAGACCTAAATCATGTTTATCCAGTGGTTAATCTGAGCAGTCTGGAGGGTGTTAGCAGCAGTTCGTTGAGAAATCTTGAGCGTTCCGGATTGCTGGCAGCGGCATCCATTCTTGTTACTATTTTTGATCTTGAGTTCGTTCTTGCTTGCATCAAGCATTATGACTCATCTTCACGACAAATCAGATCAGCTGATGGGAGGGTTGTTTGCAGTCTCAAACTGAAGGATATAGAGAAATGTTTTGCTATTCCTCCTCGTTCAGGTAACTTTACTGTGGTTATTGAGGCCTGTGAGAAGATATGGGATGGAGATCAACAACGTTCGCAAAGAAAGGTGGCTCAGAAATGGCTGAAAGTTCAAAAGACTAACATGCCTAAAAAGGTTGGTCGTGGTGAATTCAAGGACGAGGTTGCTGTTTTGATAACTTTGCTCAATCGAGTTACAGGTCAACAGGATGCTAGCACTTTCCGTTCACGGATGTTTTACCTTATTTCCAGAATTCTTGATGGCACAAAACATTTTGACTGGGCTATGTTGATTAGTGATTGCTTACATCAGCAGATTACTAATTTTCTCAAGTTTCATGAGTTTCATATGATATCTTACTTGGTATACTTAGTTGCATTCCAAGGCAGCTACAAGCATCTAAAAACTAATGGCACTCTTGGTGTTCAACGTGTTCACGAGTATTATCCTCAGTTGGAGTTCTCTAAATTTGAACAAGACTTCTGTAATGACCCTGCTCAAATCTGATTGAAAACTTCTAATATTTGGCCTTGGTAATTTTGTCAAACACTTTGCATACAAGGGTCATATGACTGATATAACATTTCAGTTTGCTTCAATAACTTTTAACAACACTTGTGATTGCAAGAATTACTTGAAGTTCACTTCTAAATGATTCTATCAAACACCTAGGATGCTTATGCAAGTCTTTTATATCCTTTCTATGCATAATAATGAATTCTAACATCAAACTAACCACCTACAGCCAAGTGACTTTTCGTCATACAATTGGCATGCAAAAACTAATGCAGATTACTATGATATTTGATTGCACAACAACAATCACTTATTACTCCTTGATTGCAAATATCTTTCAAATACAATGCTGATTTTAAAATAGCCAAGACTCTTGGCAAATTACAATACAAATATGGTGTTGTGCTAATATAAAAAATGCAAACCTACAGCTGAAACTATAGCTCCTAATATGCTATGCTAAATGAATGACAATCAAAGGGAACCTGGAAGGAATGGTACGCCTTGAGGATGAGCTGATGTAGCAAGCAAAACCCAACACAAAAGACTCTTCCTTGAATTAAATCGAATTCCTTTAATGGCCGCCCCTGCTGTGACTTTCAGACCTCCAGGATAAAACATACAACAGCTGCAACCTTCAATTACTATCATCCATCATCATTGCCAAGCTTCAGGAAGGTGATTGCCCAAATACCCATGTGCCAAAAATGTGTTTATGAATTTCTATGAATTTATTTATGCCTTCATGTCCAATCGCCCCTGTTATAGCAGACTTCAGAAAATAAATAAATATCAGTCTCTAAAGACTTCCTTCAGCTCCTATAATGACCTCCAACCCTTGATGAATCAAGCACTCCAAGTGAAAGGTGAAATCGATGTGTAGATGAGCTACAATGAATAAAAATGTGTCTCCAATGGCGTCCCTCTTGTACTTCAGATTTAGCTTCAGAATTTCCCAATTGAAATCAGACTTCTCCCTTCAAATAATCAATGCCAAAACATTGAGATGATCCTCCAAAGTCAGCGCTCCAATCCTATACCAAAATCGATGCAAAATGAAGCTCCCCTATGCAAACTCGTACCTCCCATATGCTGATAACAATGTCTGAAGTAAGATATCAGACCTCAATATAAACTGATAAAAATCGATGAAGACTTGGAGCACCGAAAATGCCTTCAACAATCCTTCAAAACAAAGCATACAAAAACTTGGCCAAAGGCCACTAAGTTTTAACAATGAAGCTCAAATAGAAAGTTTGAAGTAACTTTCTCCCAGCTGCAATAATTCAAGTGATATTTCACACCCTCAAAATTGCGTACCAATTGAGAGTTTCCGTTCTCAATGGCCAAAGACAACTGCAGAAACCCTAGGCTCCACAACCATCAACAACAAACAACAACATCAACAACAAATCTGGATGATAGACAATGAGCCCTTGATGCCTATTTATTCTTTTTCCTCAATGGGTCGGCCTCCTTCTAGAACTTTCCCAAGTCACCTTCTAAAAGGAATATTATTTTATTATTTTAATATTGCACTTTATAATAATATAAAATATAATCCAACTCCTAAAGTGCAATATAATATTATAACATAAAATAAGGTTTCCAAAATTAGAAACATCCATGGTGATAATAGGAAAACCTTCATATGACCAAGAAATAAGCTAACCAATCAACTGGGTATCTGCCAAACAACCCTCTGATCAAGCCCCATTAGCCTACGAGGATCAAGAATAGGCTAATTCCTCTAAACTCCATCGCTCATGAAAAAGGGGACATTACAACTTCCGAGCAGTGAATGATCACTTTTCTATGAGGACAGTTAGAGATCTTGACAACGAAATGCACATTCGTATTTCTGCCGAGGCAAAATCAGCGATGGAGACTTGGGCGGATTGGTTTATCCAATTCCCTACTTTCACGTACATCCGGGTTTATGGATATGTTGGAGAGCCTTTGATGTTACCGAGGTATCCTTCAGACAAGATCATCTTCATGGAGTTTCTCAGACAGATGCAACCTGTTCATTTCTTTCTTCGTAGTCGTCATAAGACTGCGGCTAATTTTCCATTTACATTGGGAATTTTCACATGCAGTGCGACAACGGATGCCAGGCTTATGTCAACCGAAATAGAAAGGTTCAAGCTTAAAACTCATATTGAGAGGCGTTCTTATGATCTTTTGGGTCATTATGCAGACAGGTTAGAGCGAGGGATTGCACATAAGCCAGCACTTGAAGATTTCTGGGCTAATTGTGAAGATGAATTCGAGGTTCATCGTTGTCACCATTGTAGTCTCACTATTGGTCAACTCTTTGATTACCTATCAGAAGATGTTGATGGTCTATCAGATGATGATGGAGAAGTTCTTCTCAATTCATATGTCAGAGATCAAATTGCTCAGCAGCCACTTTGTTCACCAGATTGGTATCTAAGGAGAATACCTCTATTGAGGAGGTTTCTAGATCGGTTATCAAGATCAACAAGCTGTTCTTGGAGAGTAAACGGAAGCGAAAGTCAATTCCTGTGACAGAACCGCCAAAGGATTTTTCTTCATTGCCTTCTACTTCTAGGTCAAGACCTCGGGTCAAGGCTATTGTGATACCTCCTGAAGGAGTTAGACTCAGTGGAAACACGAGAAAGAGAGCTACTGGTAAGAGGAAGCAGAAGCGAGTTGAGAATGTACCTGAGATTCCAGTAGAGACAGTCATTCAGGCTGAGCCTCACGTTTCACCTCCTAGTTCACCACATGTGCAACCCATTGACATAGATTCGGAGCCTGAGATACCAATTCAAGTAGGATCGGAAACAACTGAACCACCACAGGTTGATACATCAGGGACAGTCTCTCCTCGAATTGATAATATTGTTCAGTCTTGTTGGCTCGAGAGGTCTTTGGGGAGACAGAGGCGAGAACCTTCATATAACCTTGATTTATCTGAGTTCGGTGAGCCTTATCAGAGAAGGTCGAACAAGAAGATTAAGAAACAGGTGCATATCGAGAAGACTCCGGAATTAGAGATTGTTATAGAAGTTGTTATTCCTCCAGAGGGGAAGAACCTAGATGAAGTCGAAGTTGGTGATTTTACTTTCACTAAGGCAAATCTTGGTAGGACCACTCGAGAGACAGACGTGAGCCTTCTTAAGATTGTCACCAATAATCTTGAAGAACGCATCACGAAGGATCGAGAAGATAAGGCATTGCTTAAGGCTGAAAATAGTCAACTTCGTCAGTATATCTCTAATCTTGTTCACGGAAATTCAAGTAGAGCGCCTGTTCTTTCTCAGAATACACCTGCAGAACAACGAAAGCTGGATCAGTTAGTCAGTCATGGCAGACTTTTGGATAATTGGATTGAAAGCTTAGTCGTTATAGGTCAGCGTCTTCTTGCGGATTTGTATCAGTTAAGGAGTGATGCACATAAACTTCGTCAAGGTATTCAATTGCTCGAGGTTTCAGTTGCAGAGAGTTTAGCCAAGGATCGTGTTCTTGTGTCTCAGTTGTTTGTTGCATACGATGCCTTGGAGATTGATGAAGATCAAGAGAAATTTTTTACTTGGAGAGAGCAGCACCTTCTCAAAATGGAAATATGTGAAAAGATCTCTACCAAGTTGTTTTCATTGAAGGATGATGTAGTTGGAGCGCTTGCACTTGTCAGTGGTTTTGTTGTTCAGATTCCGTGTCATTATCTTCTTGAAGACGACACGTATATTGAATTGGACAAAGTACAAGCTGAGTTCGAAAAGCTGATTCGTGATAACCTTGAAGGAGACCCTATGGCGGCTAAGCTGGAGAATGTTTCAGTTATTTCAGCTAGTTTCAGAAAGGCGACTGAAGATGCTAGAGAAGGCATGCATACAGTCAAGGAAGGCGACAGAGAACTGAAGAGACAGATTATCGCTTTAGACAGTATCAAAGTGCCAGATGACAGAGAGATTGATGAGTTCTTGGTCGAAGTGTTAGACCGAGATGACATGGAGTGATCTGCCAGTTGGAACCTGCGGTTAATTTCGAGGGTTGAGTCATGAGCAGCAGTTAACTCGACTTTCAGTTTGAGTTTACTCATTGACTTAATACATGCTTATCTCGTCCTTGGAATTATCTTCACAGGAGTTAGGGTTAGGGTTTAACTCAAGGTAGTGTCCAGTTAACTTTGCTTTAAATAAGGACGTGCATGCTTGCACATTGTCCATTTAGGTTAAATGTTTCGGTTAACTGATGGTAGTTTTCCAGTTAACTGTATAGTTTTGCTTTATTAGGGTTTAGCAATAAATCTTGCATGCATTGCAAGACTGTAGTTGACTCGAGGTGATTTTAGGGTTCCCTACACCTTTCGATGTCTATAAATAAGAGCTTTTGCTCATTTGTACATAACTTTTGCACGAGAGAAATATATGCTGCCTACCTTGCCCTCAATATTGCTCTTTTTGTATCTGTTCATGTGTTTTTACTATTATGATGAATTGTTATGCCACATAGGGTTTCATGCAATTGTAATGGTGAATTCTTTCCATAGTTAGATCAAATCTGTTTTGTGTTCAATAAACTTGTTCAGATTGAGATGATAGTTGTGCCACCTTGCCTTCAAGTTGAGAACTGTGATTTAGTTTATCGTGTGATGTTTTGTGTTCAATAAACTTGTCTAGATTGAGCTGATAGATGTGCCACCTTGCCTTCAAGTCGGAGAATCTATACTTGTTTATCGTCTGATAGTCAAACCTTGCTCCGTTTCCTCATGCTCTGTTTTCTTGAGGAGATTGGATAGAATTTAAGTAATTAAGTTTAGTTGTAGTTAGTAAATCTGCAAAACCAGACAATACTCAGCTGCAACGTATATAGTTTTCGAGAAAGCCTTGTACCTCTACAGCTGAAACAAAAAGACAAGATATAGTTTAGTTTATTTCCCTTTGCAAGTATTTTTGTCAAGCACAACGAGGGAGCTTCCCCTCCTAATTTGAAGAGCACTCATTGCGTAGTGTGCATAGCTGTCCGTACCAACTCTTACTCCAGAGGTGCTAGTTGTTACGCCAACACATTTAAACTATGTTTAAACAAGAAAGAGAAAGAGCTAGGTAAAGAAAATGTGAATAACCAAATTTTTGTAATGCAGGAATGAAAAACATAATTCAGACTATGGAAGAGCAGACAAAGGAGAACTTGGAAAGTGACCTGACTAGCTCACTGCCTACGACACTAGCATGGTGTGTTGTTGTTTGAAATAGGTGTAAAACTTGAAAATGTCTCTTGAATCCATACATCTCTGCACATAGGAACATAAACAAAAATATAATATCAGATATGCTAGACATAAAAAAGAAAGAAAAGAAAATCACTAAACAACATATTGAAGTGACAACAGAAAGAGGGACAAGGAACACAAACCGCTGTTGGAGTCCTCTAAGTTCTTGCAAGTTTAGAAGGGGAGAAAGGGATTGGCTACTTAGGAGCTTGCTTTTAGGTCAAGCCCCTCTTTTGGTCTTTGACTTCCATGGGCAGCCGATGAAACAAGGAGAGATTGGAATATGTGTGTTCTTAAAGATTATGTGTGCATACGAATTTAAGAAAAATAATATTGAAATAAATCTGTTGATCCTAAATCCTTGGCCTATGGGGTTAAACAACCTAGTGTGCATATGAGGTTGGACAAAGGTGGTGATGGTCAACAAGTAGATGTGCCAATAGTAATAAAGAAGTAAATGATAAAGGAGCAATTGCAATACTACCAAAACATGAATAAAAATACAAGCTTATTGAAATGATATTATTGGCAAGAGAGAGAAGAGATGAATGAGCAATTGAAGATGTTAATGAAAGTGTAGTAATATATACCCACAACAAGCTTCAACAATAGAGGGGTAAGCAACAAAGTACAACCAAGTGGAAGAGGAGTTGCATGTGTAATGTGTTGATTCAAAAATTGCTTTTGCAAGGGGCTTGTAAAGAAGCTGAAAAGGCATTTTTGGGTGCAAGAGCATTGTTCTTGATAGATAGGTTTTACAATAGGGAAGAGCATGCACTTGGGTAGGAAGCCAATGGTTCAAATTTTTAAAATTTGTGGGATGCTAATGTGTTGTGCAAATGTGAATGCATTGTGCTAGCATCCTAGATAAAACACTCAAAATTTGGACAAATTACTCAAAAACAATGATAAATATCAGAATATTATGTAGAAATGTGTAAATTGGTGAAGGAAAAGGCTAGGGTTGGGCTAAAATGATCCCTAAAACATGCTAGGGGAATGGACACTAAAATAAGAACAATTTGTAGTGTCAAAATTGTAAGTGTGCAATTTTCGACCTTACATTTTGTCCCCACTTTAGCAGGTTGATGGCGCTAATTGATAAGTTGTGCTAAAGTACTAAAAAGAAAATTACAAAAATTAAAAAAAATTTGGAGTATACAAAAAAGGATACACAAGAGTCTTCAAGTGAGGAATCCATGTTCCCAAGCTAAGATCTGCAAAACATGTTAGACAATAAAATCCTATGAGACAATTAGTATTAGAAACAAAGAACTTGCTAGAAAATAGTGTTAGAAAACATAAACTTGCAAAACCACCATGTTAAAACATCACAAACATGTATATGGAATCATAAAAATCATACATAATAAAACAAGAGAGGAAATCTTATACAATGAGAAGAATGCAACAGATAAAGCATTTGGTTTAGAAAGAATAAACTAATGCATGTGGAGAGAAACAATGCACAATTCAAGGTCTAGTTTATTCTATTGCTAGGAACCATGAGAATCAATGAATCACTTGTACTAGCATGCTTTGTTGCTAAGTGATTTAGATATTTTTATGGAATTTAGGATTACTTGGATGAGTATATGTTGTTGTTGGGTGATCTATGCATAAATACAATACTAGGGATTGCATTTGCTAGTAGACTCTATTGTTGGGTGATCCTTTCATAAATACAATAATAGGGATTGCATTTTCTAGTAGACTCTATTGCTAGGCAATCCTAATAAGGGTAGTGTTGATGAGTGTTTTATCATCCACCAAACATCAGAATAAAAATGTCCAAAGACACTCTATCCTCTCTTGAAAAACCACCGCATAGGCGACTCCAAGGTTTCTTTAGTCGGGTCTCGACGTGTGGATAAGCTCAATGGTTGTTGTGATAATGCTGGTAATAAACAAGGGGACTTACGTAGAAAGTCTGCACAAGTTCGGGACTTAGGAAATTTATCTTTGTAGGTTCTCAATTAGGACTTTCAATTGTGGATCTCAAAAAAATGGCAAAAAGAATAGGGTTTAGGAGAGTCTAGTCTAAGCCTAAGAACTCAAGAGACAGTAATGACTCGGTGAAGGGAAATAAACCACATTTTGTTTCGCCTCCTGCAGGACAACATACGCAAAATGGGTGCAATCTTCAAGGGGTTTGTGAGAATAATTTTCACACCTCGAATGAGGTTGAAGTTAAGCTTCCACGTTTAAGAGCTCAGGCTAACTTTACAAATCGAATGCAAATCATCCATTCGAAAAAAGTATGAGCTACACTTCACCATTGAATCAATACGATCAATCTCTCATTCAATTTAACAACTTTTCAAAGCAAATTCTATTTAATCTAACTTTAACTCTAATCTATGGCGGAAGGCAATATGTAACCTCGCTTACTATTCAACAATAAGAAGTGATTCAAGGCAAATCATGCTCAAGAGCTTTTATCATTCAAAATAGTCTCAATGCGACAATATACATAATCTGTCTCCACACATTACAAATGAGGGGGCAAGCTCAATTTATAGGCTCCCCAATTACAATTCAATGGCCAAGATTGATTTCAAATCAACGGCCAAGATTACAAAATAAAACCCTAATTAGGGTTTGTCACTTTCGACCAATGAGAAAATTTCATTCGAGGACACTTGTCCTTTTTGCTAAATATAAATCAACAATAAAATAGAAAGTTGTTATATGTTGATTTGGAACAATTTGATTGGTTGGAAGATGATGAGGCGCCACCTCAGCGTGCTGGATGCCTTCCTTGGTTGCTTCGTTTTTCTTCCACGTGCTTGCCTTAGAATATTTTCCCTGCCGATGACTCTGTCCGTTGTGCTTGTTCCTTCCTAACTTTGATCTTGGACTCCTTTCAAGTGTCTAGAATTTGGAGAAGAATGTCTTTGTGCTTTCGCCACAATGGAGGAAATTGGAATTTCCTCTGTGAAGTATTTCCTAGACTTAGCCAAATTTTGGCTATTCAGGTTCATTTTGTAACATCATCTGGATCATTCAACACCATGCTCGAACGAACTTTGCCTGTGGATTTGCCTTCAATTCTGAATCTGGCTTGTGCTATGTAGGACAAATTCCATCCCTGGACAAGAATTTTATTCACTTCCTCTTTATTTTCCTCTTCACCCTTCCTGTTTTCCGTCCAACACTTAGTGAATTCTTGTAGCCAATTTTCTCGTCCTCTCCTTGGGCGGACTTCACATGAGCTTGGATGTTTTCTCTCTCGACCTAAATCAGACTTCAAGCCACTTTGGACAAACATGTCTAGGGAGAAGTCAAACTTTATCATGCTTGTGCCATTTCTCAGTTGAGCAAAGTCGGATTTGCTAGTGGTTTCACCATCTTTTCTTTATGCTTGGCGAACTTTCTCAACACTTTGCCATTTTTTTTCTTGGTCTAGGTCGGACTTTGCATCATGTTTGCCATTGTACTTGGCGGATCTTATGGATGTCTGGACATACCTTCTCCAAGCAAAGTCGGAAAAGGTTTGGACATGCTGAGCTTGGGCAAAGTCAGACTTTCTCGTGCTTGTGCCATCCTTTTCCTTCACTCTATCTGGCTTGAAGCAGACTTGCCTCCATTCCATGCCTTTGCTTCTTCTTTGAAGACTCGTCTCGCGTCGTCATCCACCTGCAAGAAATAAAATAAACAAATTCAGATTTTCTCTCTCCTAAATTTTTACCACTCTCTCTCCTGAAGTCACGGTGAATTTAATTTTGCCCATCGGATTTTATCTCTGGCCGGCACAAATTATTTTCCTCCAAAACATCGTCTGGCGAATTCGATTTTGTCCAAGGCATTTAAATTTCCGAGTAGTTGAAAATAAATTATTAAAATATTAAAAATATTTTAATTTATTCCAACCCGTTCGTTTTGGACCCATGGCTATTTCGATTTTCCTTCCATTTTTCTTGGCTAAGAGTGTATTTTCCAATTTTGTCCTTAATTTCGTCTAGCCAAACCAAAATTTAAGCCATTCCGTCAATAAATGTTATGCCAGATCCCTATTTTCTTCTGCCATGGCGACATTTTTAATAGCACTGAGCCTATTTTGTTCTGCCAAAGTCAAATTTTCTCTTGCTCAGTCGAATTTTTATAGGCAAAATCCTTGTCTGGATGTCTTCGTTGGGCGGATTTCCTTGATGTCTGACATATTCTCCTTCCTTCCGGCCAAGGACGATCCTTCCTTTCTCTTTGCCTTGCGCATTTTTCTTCGGTCGAAGTTGGCAATTTTTAACATTTTCCATACTTAGGCAAATTTTGTCTCTTTTTCCTCATCGTGTTAGGCACACTTCGTTTTATTTCTTGCCACGTCCCAATCCTCTTTAGCACATGTCCTTTCAAACTTGGCATTTGACCTCTCGAAAGTGTCTCAATACTTGGTCAAAATTCTCATCTTTCCATCCTTTTAGCCTCTGTACTTAGGCAAATATTCGAACCTCTTCTTAGACTTGGCATTAACACTTAGCCAAAAATCTTATCATCTTAGGCGGACTTCCTTGACATTTTGGACGAGGATCATGGATGTCTTTGATACCTTGCTAACCTCCTCCAAGTATATGGCGGACTTTGTAAGTCTTTAGGATGAACATTTTTGGACGTCCCTCTTTTCTAGGGCGGATTTCCTCAACACTTTAGCATTTATCTCAACATTTTATCCCCTTTGGAAATCCTACAATACTTAGTCAAAATTTCGAATTCCCACCTTTTAAGGCTTTTACACTTAGGCAAAATTTCAAAATTTTCATGGATAGTCTTCAGCCAAGTCAAATCTTTCAAGGGTGGACTTCATAACCCTCTTGCATCTCTCTTTTAAGCAGATGGCGGACTTTAGGTGATGTTTGGACAAGGATCCCTAAGGCTGGCGGACTTTAGAGACTTCTAGGATATCCTTGGGCGGACTTTGGAAGTGTCAAGGACTTCCCTCTTAGTGCATGGCAGACTTTGGAACCTTTCAGCACTTCCTCCCTTGATGCATGGCGGACTTCAAAGGATCCTAGGACATGCTTGCTTAGTGCTGGGCGGACTTCATGAGTTCTTGGCACTTGTCTAAACATTCTACCTCTTGGAAATGTCATGATGTTTAGCCAAAGTTCAATTTTCCACCCTTTTAGGCCCCCATACTTAGCAGATTTTCGAAATTCTCTTTGCTGGGCATTAATACTTAGTGAAAATTTTGATTTTTCCTTCTTCTACATGCCTAGGCGGACTTTCCAAGCCTTTTGGACATGCTTCTTTGTGAATGGCGGACTTTCAAGCCCCTTTGGACATCCTTGGCGGACTTTGGAAGGTCTTAGGATGTGCCTCCTTGCTGCATGGCGGACTTCAAAGCATCCTAGGATATCAAGGGCGGACTTTGGAACTTTTTGGACATCCTTCCTTTGAACTTGGCGGACTCCATGAGATGCAAGGATGTTGCTTCAGGATGCAGGGATATGCCTCCCAAGTGCTGGGCGGACTTTGGACGGTCCAAGGATGTGTATGCTATATGCTGGGCGGACTTTGGAAGGTCCAAGGATGTTCTTCCTTGTTGCTGGGTGAATTCCATAAACTTCCTGACATTTCTTACACCTTCCTTCATCATTCTTCCATGGCGATCCTCAGACTTAAGCACATTTTTCACAGATTTCACCATTTTAAGAGCTTATCCTCATGATTTCATCTTCAGATCTGATTGATCTTGAACTGGTTTTGACTGATTTTCCAGATTTCGAGTGTTCTTGGTCTGATTTTTCACGCTTTTTTACTTGTTTTTTCCAGATTTTTCGAAATTTTTCAATTTTTTCATTTCGATTTTCTGAGAGATCTATTGAGTTTTTCGAACTTCTGAGTGCGTTTTCAGAACTCGGGACCCTTCTAAAAATAGAAACTTTCCAAAAATAGAAATTTTCCAAAAAAAGACCCTAAAAAATAGGGATCCCAGAATTGCCCAAAAGTGCCAAAAAAGTAGGTCCTAAAAAATAGGGGGCCCGGGGTGAGAAACCCTAAAAATTTGGAAGTGTCGGATTTGACTGAAACGACAGTCGATCATCGTCTCCCAGGCCCTCTAAGCACGATGGTGATGTTTACGCGCTGATTCAAGCATGGATTCTTGACTTGGCTCAGATGACTCTCGGCAGACTGACTGACTTGGAACCCTCAAAATGATGACCTCATTGCAAAAAGACAAGTGACATGCAACTGCAACACCGAGGCAAAAAGCGAAAATAGGGGGTCCCCATTTGCAATGGGGCGATGTGTGAAATGGTCACAACAGGTAGTCATGTCCAAGTGTACTTTGCTCTTGGGACCACAAATTCTAGATGCGAGGAAAGCATGCTAGAATGTGTGAATGGCAGATGTATGCCCCCACTCTTAAAATAATTGCATAGAAGTGTATGCAATTGATTTTAAGATAAATGAAAAGCGAAAGAGAAATGAAAAGTTACTTAGGAAGGACACATGAAGAACGCTCACCACAATAATAGGAAAAGGAAAATGTTCTTTCCCCCATAGAATAGGCAAGGATAAAAAAGGTCAAGATGGTTGTGATGTTTCTAAGAAAGATGGTTGCACCTAAATTGTGCTGCCATGAAATGTAAACAAGTGAAGGAAGAAAGCTATGTGTGCCATATAATAGGTATTGACACATCTAAGTGATAGTTGAATCAAGCAATAATAAAGGCGAAGTGATATTATGACCCTGTCAAGTCCACCTCACAAGCAAAATGAAGAAGAAAATTCTTCAAAGGTAGAGATGTAGCAAGAGTGAATGCAAAAGATATAAAAGGAATATCAATAGTGGATTGAAAATTACCATTAGAAGGGAGAAGTCTATTAGTGGTGATAGAAATAGGGATATGGAGGGCATAAGGGACATCTCACAAGTGGTATGTGCTTGGTCTCATCCACCAATAGAGTAGTGTCATCAAGAGAAGATGAGACAAGTGTATCATAAGAAAGAGTGATAACACCCTGATCAAGAAGATTTTGAAATTTAGACTTTAGAGCATGACAATGATTGCTAGAATGGCCAAACATCCTATGGTATGCACATGAAACAAGCGATGAGGGACCACACTTAGGCGGATGTTCGAGTTGGATAGGTGGAAGGGTTATAAGCTTAGATTTTAAGAGAGTAGGTAAGATATACTTAGGAGGGCCAACAAGAGTTGCATATGATCTAGGTTTAGGTTAGATGGATATGGAGAAGGTTGGGTAGGTGGAGAAGAGTCGCAAGGGGGATCCATGGTTGGAGGGGTAGGAGAGGGTTCATCATATTTAAGGTGAGAATTGTCTAGGAAGAGTAGGTAAGATATACTTAGGAGGGCCAACAAGAGGTGCATATGATCTAGGTTTAGGTTAGATGGATATGGAGAAGGTTGGGTAGGTGGAGAAGAGTCGCAAGGGGGATCCATGGTTGGAGGGGTAGGAGAGGGTTCATCATATTTAAGGTGAGGATGGTCTAGGAAGATTTGGTCAAATTATATGGCATGAAAAACTGAGTCAAAAAAGAGAACAAAAATACTGATGAAGCATAGCTTGTTGGATATATGACAATAAATTCTCTCAAAAAAGAGGTTGAAGGCGGTCATCAGGAGGTTGGCAATCCTATTGAGCAACCAAGGAAAATAAATGTGAAATGCAGATTTAAACATTGTCATTAATGTCTTGTTTGCATTTAATCAAGTGTGTAAGAGACTTTGGGATCCATGTTATATTGAAAATGAGATACAAAGGTATGAGCAACATTGGAAAATGAGTGTATGGAACTAGCAAGTAAAGTTTAGAATGAAACTTAGGCAATATCTCTTGAGTTGCTAGGAAAGAATTTTTCCAAGACACAATTGTTATAGGTATTAGTCAAGCATATGGTGGAGAAGTGTTTCATATAGGTAAACTGATCATCATGGCAATTGCACTTGTCAAAAGAAAGAGATCCCATATCAATAGGAGAGGGGTATACAAGAATCTTGAAAGAAAAAGGAAAGCATAGCCATGCAAATGTCGGATCAACTAGAGTAGTGTTAGAAGAAGATATCTCATGAGAAGTAGATGGCGTTGCCCCAAAAAAAGAAAGTGATAAAGAAGGGGTAGTAGGAAAAGAAGCTGTAAAAATATAATAGCAAGGGTCTAGGTCTAGAAGAGATGGTTTTGATCATCAAAATGATTATCAATATCTACTGAAGAAAGAATATTTACCAATGTGACATTGAGGAAGTGATGAATGTTGCTAGCATGCTCAACATTGTTTGCAAGAGGGGTTCATCCTCAAAGAAATAGGAGGGGATGGACAAGAAAAGAGTCCCTCCTTTGAAGAGAAAGGATCAATATAAGCATAACACTCATCATCACTTGAAGAAGAATCACCAAAGGAAATGAAAGAAATATTATCGATAAAAGTTTGAAATCCATGTGGTGAAGAAGTGTCATCAATTGTAAGAATAGGATCCTCATAGGTGGTGGAAGGAGAGAAAGAGGACTAAACCTTCTGGGAGAGATCCATGGAGTTTAAACATGTAGATAAAGGACAAAGAGAAGTGGGAAAAGACATGGTACTATCATGGGCTATAGGCAAGGTAGTGGAAGTAGAAGAAGAATTCTCAATAGGATGAGAAGTGGAATGAAAGATAATAGAATGACTATGAATATCATCTATCTTATATAATGTACTATCTTGAAAGGTCGTAGAAATAAATGTAGTGAATTCTTCTAATATAGAAGGGAAGACATGACTAAGATCTACAAATGTAGAAAGATCAAAGACTTTGTCAAGGAGCAACAGGCAACTTCATGGAACTTATATATGTATCCATGTTACAAATGAAAGTTATATCATCCAAGACATAGGGATAGGAATCAATGGAACGAGAGAATAACACAGTCCATGATGCGCGCATGTAAATAATTCCAAGAGAAAGAACTAGAAGAACTAATGGGAAAATTGGTTAAGACAAAAATAAAAAATTATTTCATTTTTGGGAAGTAAACAAAAGGAAAAATAAAAGGTTTTGGTTTCACCAAAATATTTAAGAGAAAAAGTTGATTTTACTTAAGTTTGTTTAAGGTTTCAAACAATCACTAACACACTAGACAAGACTAAGAAAAGAGAGATGTTTTTTGTGTTTTTGATTTTTTAACTTCCTGCTTTTAATAACAAAAAACTATCTAATCATGTCTAAACTTTTTCCTTCCTATTTAAACTATGTTTAAACAAGAAAGAGAAAGAGCTGGGAAAAGAAAATGTAAATAACTAAATTTTGTAATGCGAGAATGAAAAACAGAATTCAGAATATGGAAGAGTAGATAGACAACAAGGAAGTGACTTGAGCAGCTCACTGGTTAGGATGCTAGTGTGGCATGTTGTCGTCTAATTGGCTTGCTACTGTCCAACTTGCATGCTGTCATCTAAAACAAGTGCAAAACTCAAAAATGTCTCCTAAATCCATATGGCTCTACACATAAGAACATAAAGGCAACAATTACAAAATATCAAGTATGCCAAAAATGTACGGAGATAAAATAAATCACTCTAAACTAATGATTTTAAACAACATATTGAAGTGACAATAGAAAGAGGGAGAAGGAACAAAAAACCTCAATGTGGTTGTGTTGGCGTTTCAATTTGCACCTCTCGAATGCGTATTGGAAACAAACAGCTATGCACAGTATTATCTGCTCTTCAAATTAGGAGGGGAAGCTCCCTCTTTTGCTGATATGCGTAAAAAGTAAAATAATCTAATTTCCTATCTTTTTGACTCAACTGGTAGAGGCATAAGGTTATAAAACCAAATACATTGTAGCTAAGGTTTTCTTTGGTTTCCACATATCTCAACTACAACTAGGCTAATGCTAAAACTATCCTATCTCCTCTACAAAAACAAAGAAAGAGGAATTAGGAGCAGTCGGGAATGGTTGACGATAAACTCTATCTTAGGATTCCCAAGGAGGTAAAATACTCTATCCGAGGCGTAGGATGAAAAGAAGATTACTAGAAAGGACATTAAATGATAATCTTTATCTCTAAATTACCAAGGAGGTAAAATACACTATCTGAGGTGTAGATATGAAAGAAAGGTTATTAAAAAAGCAATGTAAATCTGGGTCAGAAAATTGCATAATGAGACACACACACAATAGACGATCAAACCAACTTTATATTAAACAAAGTGAACAAATACTGAATAGCAATATTGCAGGCAAGGTGGCACATCAATTTGTTATCACGAGCAAAAGTTGAAATACAATGAGCAGGCTGCTCTTATTTATAGAATCTCAAAGGAGTAGGGAACCCTAAAATCTCCTTGAGTTCACATCAGTCTTGCCAGCATGCAAGAGTTATTACTATACAAAGATAACCCAACAGTTAACTAGAAAAACTACCTCAGTTAACTGGTCTAGAACTAAACCAATTGGACTTTGCAACACACAAGTCTTATTGATATGAGAGTCAACTGATAACCAACATCAGTTAACTAAAACCTAACTGAAGGCTCCACCTCCACCAAAAGATATCCCCGAGGAAGAGATAAACATGCATGAAATCAACAATTTGAACTCAAGAGTGATGTTGAGTTGATTGCTTCCTTTGACTCTATCCTTGGGAAAATTGTGGGATCTAACTAGTTGTCTACTCCAAGCGATCTTGAGCAATCAACTCCTCCAAGAAGTTATTAACTGCCTCATCATTTGGAGGTCGTCACATGTAGAAACCCTAGTTTCCCCGTTTTCTGAAACTGACTATTTTTCTGAGTGTTTTGTGTATTTTTGGTTTTTTTGATGTTTTTGCATAAAATATGAAGAATGCGATTTTGCAATAAAATAATATAAAATCTAAATAAATTCTTGCAACTCTGGAAATAACAGAATCTATTTCAAATAAGGATGCCAGACTATTTATTAATCTTCTGAGATGATTACAATAAAGATCCAGTTACATGCAATAAAAAAGGCAACACTTTATTTGATAAAAACCTGGTTTTTTCTGCAGCAATAAATGATCTTCTTGCAATGGTACGGCTGAGATGAATAACTGCTTCTCCCTTCGTCTGATGCTCCGGATATGATCCAGATGCTGAGGCGCCTCAAGGAATGAAGACCAATGCTCCAAATGATAGGCGATTTGCACAGAACTCAAGGACGGCTTGAAAGAGAGAGAGTACAGCCTGCTGCAAATGGTACGGCCTTGTCAGGTCAGCAAGTACAAAGTGTACGGCCTCCTTCAATCAATGTCCAAACCCTATGATATGATGCGCCTTGATGGATATATGTTCTCTGGATGAAACCCCAACAAAACTCTGACAATGAATGATCTCTGAATGCTCTGTAATTTCTTCTGGATGAAGAAATCCCTCTGCTTGGCAATAAATCGGATGATATTTCACACCCTCTGAATCGCTTTCACTGGAGATGGCTCGATCCCCAATGCTCTGAGACTGAAACCCTTGGCTTCCGTGCTCTGGTCAAGACTTGATCAATTTTCAATTCATAATAACCTGATGGGCTCGAATTTCCAAGCAAACCCTTATACTTCTTGAAAAGTGCGATTTCCTTAATAATAGGGAATCATTAAAATAATTCAAACTTTTTATTTTAATCTTTCAATAGTCTCCGGGACAATTTTTAATTATAAAATATAATCACAACTGGCCCCTTCCCATGTTGGGCGACCCCTCAGCCAAAATCACTTAAGTTATAATATTTGAAATATTATAACTTTATATTATAAACTCCAATCATTAATATTTAATTAAATCAATTAAATATTAATATCTCTCTCAATATTCACCCGATGCACGAGCCGTCTAAAGCTGACGAATAAAGAAGTGATTCTGAACATAATCAATCCATACTGCTAAAAATAGCAGGGGTCCCTCGCTGAGTGCCAAATACTGCTAAAAATAGCAACTCAGGCTAGAAGTGTCCGAATGAGCCCGAACGAAAGCCAATTGATCAAACACTGACACCTGAAGCTGAGCCAAGCTCCATCAAGACCCTCTATCCAACCTACCAGCCTACGAGGGTCGCATAATAGGCTAATCCTGTGCTCTGAGAGATGTCAACTAGAAGGGGACATGACATCACATGCCTCAACTGTTAGTTTTATTGCTTGTTAGCAACTTGAGCAAATCCTGGAAATATCTACACACTTCAAGTGGCAGTTCACTGATTGGTAACTTTGGCGGCTTTGTAACTTGAGTGATAATCTTCGTTTCTTCTACAGCTTGATGCTTTTGACGCTTTTCTTGATTCTTCTCAATTGAAGAGTGTTGCATGATGAAACTGCGAAGTTTGACTGTGAACACTCTAGCTGTGAGAAATGCACATGAACTTGCTACCCACGTAGAATTCCAACGGTATTCAACCCTCTAAACTAGCCTTGAAAGACTATCAGCTATACGAGGTATGAAACCATGTGGACTTTGAGTGTCTATGCCTGCCAAATTGTCTGAATCAACCCTCCAGATGTGCTTGATGCAAATTGGTATCAACAGTTTTTTATGAAAATGTGAATCAAGACCGATTTGGTCTTCTATACAGTTTGAGTGAATTGCATACTGAAAAACTCGACTGTTGACTATAAACACGGAATGTTCGGACAACTTTTTGCGGTGAGGGAAAAATAGCTTTCAATGAGGCTAAAAATAACTTCTTGAGAGGCAATTTTTACAAAAACATTCTGAGACATGGGTTTTGTAGAGAATGTACTTCTAAGCAAACCCACAACGTCAGAAATTCAAAAAAATGCTTTTTCGCTTGGAATGCAAAGACTTTTCGGAAAAAAGCCGTAGGGGGCAGCAAGGGCTTCAGAAGCTTTTTCTCCCGAAAAATTTTGACATATGGGTTTTGTAGCTGCCAATGTGCTGATCAAACCCAGTTTCTCCGGTTTTTGAAATGTTGACTTTTTCACCAGCATGCAAAAGAATCTTTGAAAAAAAGCAAAAGCTTCGAAAAGAGAAGCAACTGGGCATTTTTTTTTTTGAAAATTTTTGGAACATGGGTTTTGTCACCAACGCTATGTTGATCAAACCCAGATGACCAGATTTGTGAAAAACTGTCGTTTACTTGGACATGCGAGAGAAAACCTAAGGCAACGATAGAAGAAATATGAGGGTGAGAAGATAGAAGTTATAAATTGCCTCTGTCAATCCTTAAGAAAATTGCCTCCTTCAATCCTCAATCTGATGAATTCCTGGAAAGAACATGCTGGAAAAATGAAGCATGAAATATTATTCCTCTGTGCAAGCTGAACGAAGAACCTCGAAGAACACTGGAAATGGCCTCCGTTTGATCCTTCAAAAGGCGTTAGAGAGAAAATAGTTGATTTTAGCTTCAACCTGCAAGAAATAATGAAGTTGTGATGCCTATGCTTGAATAAATAAGCATTTTGGAGGCGATATTGCCAGTTAGGTAGGTGTGCCAACCCTAATTGAGTTAATCCTCATGCATGCCTTGTCAATTGGAGTTCTCCTCTAATTTTAGTACGCCATATGCAAGAGGAAGCATGCAAAAATCACAATTGAAAGTTAAACGGTCAAACTTTGACTTTTGGGGCCCAAGCTTGAGAGTTAGAATTTTTTTAAAGATTTTCAACTTCCATTGTGACAAACTGCCACTATTTGACCCTGGATTCTGGATGCCTGGTTGATCCTGAAGCTATGCTGTCAGATTAATCACGAAGTTG
>VDFB02107465.1:0-13085 GCA_007258455.2 Sequoia sempervirens | reverse complement strand
ATATATAGCAGCAGAGAAAACTCCCACCGCTTTGGAGAACTATAATAGAAAAGATCTCATAATCCCCTGCAATGATGCCTGAATCAGAAGATTCCCAATGCCGTTACAACGATATTATGCTAGAACACAGCATCTGGTCATCCAGGTGCAGGTGCATCCCTCGTAATGATGGCAGTGGTCCCAACCAGGCTCGAGGTGACAAGTATTATCCACCACTGCAAATGACTATGATAAGCGGCTCCTAATAGCATCATCCCTCTCAGCCAGCCTATCGCCCGCTTGAAACTTTCTCTCATCGCTGCCGAGAGATTGCGAAGATGCAACACGTGTCTCACGGGCCGAGATCCTTATCGCAGTGGAGAGAAAGCTGCATCAATCAGCTGCGAAAGATGTGTGGCAGTGTTTCGCAGCCAGTGGTTGTTCACCTCCCTGCTGTGTTGAAAGAGCTACGAACGGTTGCCACCTAGCAGAAGGTAGGGCCCGCCAACACCTTTTAGAAAGTAAAAAGAAAACCCTGCACAAGCATTACGCAGCCTGTATTTGTTTATTTCATTCCCGCATGAAAAACTTGCGATACGCCGCCACGTAGCAAGATGTAGGTCCCTCTGACAATCTTTAGAAATGATGGCCCCGCAGAAGGCTTTCGCAACCCGCACGAAGCCTTTAAGGAAACAAGAGATAAAACCTTCCGTTTGTGTGACACGTGGACGCCCAGCGCAGCCTCTCGGGACCCGAAAGGGAAGCCGTTACCCGAAGTTGCGAAGAGGAGATGCGCAAAGTGGTAGATCAAAACTTGATGGAAAGCCGAATAAACTCGGCGATGCATAGGCCAGCAAACACACAATTACAAAAGAAACCCGAAGGGAGCTGTTTGAATATTTATTTTAACAGGTATATTAAAAATTTGGTAAATCTGTGCTTATACAACAATACATTGTAATTTTCAAGGTGAAATGTGTCCTCAAATGTAATTATTTTTTAATTTTATCTAGCGGTAGGTCCTCGTGAAGCAACTATTTATAAATTTTAATTGGTAAAATAGGTTCCACAAGCAACTTTTTTAAATTTAATTGGCGAAATGGGTCCCGATTCAATGTTGTTTTTATAGTATTAGGAATGTTGTTTAAATATGCCTCATAAAAAAAAAAATTGGTGAATGGACATGCATTGGACCTATAGTTCGTAAAATCTAGGCGATTTGGACACCCTGTTGGGTGTAAATAATTCTCCAATTTTGACTTGTCAATTTCTAGAATTCGCCATTATAATTTTGAAGACTACTTCTATCATTTGTTAGAGGAAAAGAGTGGAAATTTTAAACTATTTTGAGAACTTAGATCCTAAGGAATTGATAAAGTAAATCACTATTCTAAAAGATTTTTTTTGAGTAGGATGACATTACAAACTTGAACAGGGTAAATTTATGAAATCTAAATTTAAAGGCCATGTGACAATATGGTGGAAGGAATTTTGATTGAAAAGAAATAGAAAGGGGAAGCCTAACATTTCTAATTTGGATTAGATAATGATAAAATTAAAATCCAAACTCATTCTAGCCAATTACTAATTGGATCTATTTAAGGAGTTATACAATTTGTAGCAAGAATATATGACTATAAACTATTGCATTAAGGAATATTATTAGCTAACAATTAGGTTAGGACAACATGGGGAAGGATCCAAGAAGGTGGAAAAATATATTAATGGGATAAGAGAATCCATCCAAGAGGAATTAGGTATGTGGAGTACCCAAACAGTAAAGGAGGCATACTAGTTGGGCCTCACTAAAAATAAGAAGTTGAATGGGAAGTATGAGGATACATAGAACCACTATAGAGGAAGAGAGGAGAACTAGGGAAACCAAATAAGATGCAATTATAGGGGAGTAATCTCAAAAGGTCAAGGAAGGGGCAAATAGTACTACAAGAAAAGAGAAGATAAAAATTTCTTCTATAGAGAGAAAGAAGATAAATATGATTTAGATAGTTGAAATAAGGGATATGATTGCTAGCTATTGCAAGGGTAGAAATGATGGTGGAAGTTACTACAAATATGAAAGGTTATAATATGTTTATTGTTGAGAGGTTTTAGAAGAGCATGGATAGTATTCTTAGGAATATAGAAGAGGACATGAGAGGAAAAGGAAGAAATTATTTAAAGGAACTTGTTTAAAGTGTTGTGAGGAAGGACATGAAAAATTCAATTCTAAGGAAAGTAAGTAGAAGACAATGTAAAAGTTGTGTTTAGTGATGAAAGTTCAACTAATTTAGAGAGGGACATTGAATATGGGGAATTATTTATTTCACAAAGGATTTTGAGGTGTTATAGGAAGGATGAATTCACACAAAAGTAGCTTTTTCTAGGATGTGGTATGGGAAGATAGTAAATTTTGTGATATGGTAATGGATAGTGGTAACATGAATAACTTACTTTTTGTTGAAATGGTTGACAATTTGAGGTTGGGGAGGATGAGGCACTCAAGCCCATAGTATCATGGTTGGTTGCAGGAGGGACATTAGGTTTTGGGAAAGGAATAATGATACGTGAGATTCCATGTTGGAGCATACCATGATGATGTGTTGTGTGAAATTAAACCAATGTATGTGTGTCATTTTCTATTTGAAAAACCATAAAATTTTCACAGAGATGTGAGATATGATGGAAGGGATAACACCTATACCATATGGAAGCATAGTCAAAATTACAATTTGATACTGGTACTAAGCACAAGTGAGGGATATTTATATAGTAGGGTGATCCCACAAAGCTGGTTTACAATTTCTGGGAGATTTTGATTTTTGCTAAAATCACATATTTTTAGAAAATATAATGATTTAAGCCTTTAAAATTTTCATTTAAAGAAAGCATTCCAATTGAAGAGGAGTTTGATCAAAGGCTGCTTGGGGTAAAGGCCCTTGGATGGGAACCCCGCTAGTTTAAACCATACCTATAACGGAGTCTCTTTTTCACCTATCAAAATGTTGATAAAAAACTACTTGTGATTTACCTTTTGGGGGATCAAATTAATTCATTAAAAAAAAATTTTGTAAGTATGTAGTCATTATTATAAGCTTCTCAAAAATTATAATTTTAAATAAATTTAATTTTATTATTATATATTTTTTATTTCTTGTAAATGTAGGTTTTTCACTGAAAATCAAACTCTATGTTAAATATGGAAAAATAAGTTATCGAATTTTTTTGAAAAATATAGAGTACTTGAGATATTTAAAGTCCTTGATCCAACAAAAAAAATGAATTTCAATACATACAAAAAAGTTATGAATTATATGAGTCGCATAATACGAGATTGTAATTGGTTTGACTTGAGGCAGTTAAAGAGAAAAATATTCAATTAAAACTATCTAACCAAGTGGGAGTACTAGATATCAGAGTTAGAAATCTAAATTCAATAGAATTTTATCCTTCATGGAAAAAATTTGTGTTATACAGTGAGCGTCATTTTTAAAAAATGTTGTTTTCTAAAAAAAAAACTAGTTTTTGAGGGAGATGGTAAAAGAAGTGCAATTTGATTCCAAAATTTTTGAAAAAAATATATTTAGAATCTACAAACAAAATGTCATGAAGCTTTATTTTGCATCATCTTCAAATTCCTCATGGTTTAGCCATTATAGGTGCCCGAAAGTGAAGATTTAGTTAAAAAATTTATTTCAGTGTCTAGTTTGGCCAAAAATTGTAAAACACTATTGTGGAATCACCCAGTATCATAGGGGTTTGCATTTATGAGGAATGATATACATTAATTCCAAAGGTGTGCAACATTTTTGGAATAGGTGGTAGCAACATCAATGCAAAAGTACTGTAGAGAATTGGTTGTAAAGTAGGAAGTTAAAAAATCATTCTAGATGATAGGATAGGTGAATTTTAGGATGAGTCATATTGAGGAACATATATTCAATGGGGTTGAATGGAAGGATATGAGATGATTAAGAAAGAGGTTAATAGATTCAAGGGTCTAGGTAATGGAGAAGAGAAGTGGGCTATAACCAACTACAAGACCAAGATGAGGAGTGTAGAGGATGACTGATGGAACGAAGTGATGTATGAAAGGGATGAATTATTGCTTAGGGTAGATAACTTGAGGAATACCCAAGGACATAAAAACAATTAATTGAAGAGGAAATATTGAATTGGAATTTATTGGTAGGGGTGAGCAAGTCTAGAAAATGAGGGACTCATTTTTTATTTACCTTGGGTGTTTGATGTATATGCATCCTAAGGAAAAGTGGATGTATTTATCACATTGTGTAATTGGTTGTTGTATTTATGGTAGAATGGGGAAAACAAGTTAAACAATGCATCTACGCTTCTAAATAGGACATTGCATCTAAGATTAAGAAATTTAAACTAATTTAAACTACAAATCTATAGAAATTTATCCTATTGCTCTCTAACTCTAAAGATTTCTCTAATCTACTTAGCTCTCAGATTTGTAAGCTAATTAAACTATTGAAATGACACTTAGAGAATGAGAAAATGAACTAATTCTATTCCTATGTGATTGATTATGCAAATTCTATTGTAATGGCAACCATGATTGCAAAGGCTGGATGCTTGATTGCTGCTTGATGAATGCTGGATGAATGCTTGAATGCTTGATTGCTTGGATGCTTGGATGCTTGAAAAACCTGCAAAGTAAGATTGCACAAGTTGGGATCCATTTCCTGTAGCCAAAGAGCTGTATTTATAGCTTTCACGGCAGCACATTTGCACAGGGATACAGGACAAGAGGCTGAGATTCAATCTGGAGAATTGAAGGGCATGGGATGAGAAGATGGAGCTGATCATGGAGGATTGTTCCTCCCCATGAAAACACCAGGCAAGATGAGAGGGAGGATTGATGGAAGAAGATTGAGAGGACTTCCTGTAAATTTGTCCCCGAAGCTCTTCCCGTGAATGGAAGTTGCATTAATTAAATTTTTGAAGATTTAATTTTATTGGTGAGTGAATAGTGGTAAAATTTATGCATAAATTTAAATATTTTTAATTTATTTAAATTTAGCAAAAGAGGAATAAATAATTTAATAAATCAACTATAGAGTTTGTTTATTAAATTAAAATAAAAGGAAAATGATAATTAAATAAAAGATTTTAGAATATCTTTATTTAATTAAGAAGAAATGTGATGAGGTAATTAAATAACACAAATTATTTAAGTTGTGTATTTAATTTATGATAGAGTATAAAAGAAATTGATAATGATAATGAATTAAATAAAACAAAGTATTTAATTTTTGTTTATTTAGTGAGAGAATAATATGATAAAATGAAAGAATTAATAATGAACTTATTATAAATAAATATTTCTATTTATTTATTAAGTAGATGAATTTAAGATTAAGTGTAATCAAATGAAATTAGAGTATTTAATTAATTAGATTCTCGAGACCATTTTTAGGTGTCTGAGTTGTATTTTTCAATTTTATTGTATGGTTGATTGATCTAGTATTAAATTTTTAAGATTTGTTCAGATTTGTTTTACATCTATGATTGTGTGAATAGATGTCTATGGGTTGATAGTGGTGTTTAGTTGGAACTTTTTGGTTTGTAGACGGTTATTATCGGCTTGCACCAAAGGTTGGATAATTTGGGCGGTTGTGATGACCTTTGCAAAGATATGAGTTGTACAATATGGAAATTCTTCACCAATTAACCATTAAAATTTTATAATTTTGTAATCTTCAAGTTAGCAGCATGTTTCATATGGTTTTGGGCTTTGTGCCATATTGAGGCTAACATAGATTATTTAGGAAGCTAGAGAAACATATAAACATGTGGTTTCAATTCATTTGTTAAAAAAGAAGATTAAGAAGTAGAGGTTTAATAGGTAAGTTTAAGTAGTGACGGAGTGAACTCTAAAAGGTGAGTAAGGCAACAAAGAGTATGATATGAGGTGCAATTTCACACATGAGGAGTTTTAACATTATTTGCAGTCCATATAGAAAGTCTAAAAGTGGCATTTCCAAATTATGTGTTAGTGCATGTGAGAGGCCATTGTGACAAATTGCAATTGTGATTGTGGAAACAATATAATAGATATTCTTTTGGAGACTGGTTTTTTCCCTCACTAAGTGTTTTCCTATGCAATATCTAGTGTCAAGTGTAGTGTGTTTTTGTTTTATGTGTGTTTATTTGTTTGGTCTATATGGTTAGGCGTTCCTCTCAGGGACTCTCTTGTCCTAGTTGCATCATTATAGATCTTGGATGCTTAATATTGATTTAGGATTTAACCTTTTGATAAAATACTCCCATGCCAAAATTTGAACATTTCACACCTAAATTGATAATTAAGAACTAATAAGAAAGGGTTCAGCTTAGACTCATAATTAAAATTTCAATTTAAAAATTTAAGACTAAAGCTATAATTACAATTTTTAATAATATAAAAAAATCTATCCAATTATAAAATCATTTCTTTAAAATGAATCCAAATACTTTAAAAAATATCAACACAAATTCAATCAAAATCTTATATAATTATCAATCTAAAAATGTACCAAATATAAATTAATTATTACATATAAATATAAATTCAAAGTGGAAGGTATGCACCCTTACAGCATGGGCGTGCTGTTCAAATTCTTAAGCTTACAAACGAGGTGCAATGAAAGAAAATAAAAATAGGCAAACACAATTTTTTAAATAGAAAACCATTCTATAAAAAGCAAGAATTATACACATCAATTATCATGGCTACAGAAACCTTCATTGCCATGTTTGAACATTTCCTCCAAGATGATAATACTTAGTTATGGCAGCAAATATATACATCGAAAAGAAAGATAATGTTAGTTTACAGTTGCTGAAGCATGGTCCACATCCATTATACTTTCCACGTCACCAAAACCAGAGAAAAAAGGTCTTCCAATTGCTGATTGTTAAAATTAAAACTAGATACAGATCACAATTGCACCCATAATATGAATTCAGACTTCTAGGTTGCTATGGAATGATCCCAAGACCTTTTATAACTGTTGCTCTTAGTATAAACTGATGGTATGTTGCTGCTATAGCTGCTCCAATAAAGGGACCTACCCAGAATATCCACTACATGCACATGTACACACACTCACATTGTCAATCCTCCTTACAAAATTAGAAGTCCCTCCATAAACTTGACAATATTGTTATACATATGGAAGAACTATGGCACACAAAGGAGTAGTCACTAACTTACATGTTCATCCCAGGATTGCTGATGGTTATAGATAAAAGTTGCTCCAAAACTCCTTGCAGGATTGATGCCTGTGCCTGTGATGGGGATTGTTGCCAAATGCACTAAGAATACTGAGAACCCAATTGGCAATGGAGCCAACACCTGAATACAGACAAGCCATTTTCAACCCCAACTTAAAACTACCATCATGTTCACCTACTGAGTAAAATGCAATATATTATGTCTTACTAATGTTATATGAAATACTTCAAATAAGTAAGTTGAGTAAAAATAATATTTTTATTAAAAATATTAATTAATTAATAGATATGAGAGCTGTTATTTTTAAGCTAAAATTATTTATTGAGGGGAATTCGCTGTTGAGATGGGTTTAGTAGCATGAGTGTATTGACATGAAAAGGTTTTTATCTATTACTTGTGAAATTAGTGATTAATAATTGATTTTTTTTTAATGAAAGAAAATGTTTTTTTTAATTATTATTAATTTATTTTTATATATATTGATAAATTAAAATAGTTTAAAGGAAGATAAAGATGGGTTAATTGTATTTCTTTTTTTAATAATTAAACAAAAGGTAATTATTTTCACAAGTGGCATAAAAATAATCATGCACTTACACATAAAATATGTATTGGGCTAGTCTTTTATTATTAAGTTTTTGGACAACTAAAGATAAACATATTGAATTTGATTATAACTTTCATGCCCTAAATCTTAAAGTGGTATAAATTTGGAAATTATTCTACTTACAAGTAAGGTTAACCTTCATAATTATTTAGTGCAATATTAAAATCTATAAAATTCTTATATATATTGGATTTTTTCAAATAGTATAATATTTTGTAAAACAACATATATATATATAACTTTTATTTTCCCATCCAAATGCCTTGCAAGTTAAACCATGTGAAATTATTATGAGTTGACATTCAATAGAACCCTCCATTGAGCATAATTCTTAAACTAAACTTTGATGACGCATTTAAGAGTAATCCATGTACCTTGGGGGATAAAAAGTGATTTTTGTAGTCTCTAAGTCACTAGTTGATGAAACTAAAGATGAAGTAGAAGTGCAATCCATTTTTTGTGGCTTTCAAATGTGTGAATCAAATGATATCAAGGATAGAAGTCGGTTCATTGGTTATTATAAATTCAATCAAGAATAATAGACCAACAAATTAAAAATATTAAACATCATAAAATAGGTATCATACAAATTTGACCGACTTTGAACTCTTACATAATACAAAATGATTTAGAGGGACACATTAAAACAAATGTGGCCCACAAAATTATGTAATTGATTGGCAAGGAAGTGAAATCATAAGTTGTGACACCATGAAATTTAGAATACCAAATGATGGGTTATCACTTTAGTCACTAAATGGGTACTAATCATTACTTTTAATTAGGAATCTAATCATTTCCAGATAGTAAGGATGAGGTTATAATTCAAGGGGGGAAATCACCTAAGAGGAGAAAAAATAGTAATGCCTACATTAATGAAAGGTTTTCAACAACTACCTTTGTATAGTTTTACTCCTATAGCACTCCCGCCTTAAGCTATACTATATAATTTCATTAAATTTTTGTCTTGAATGAAGGATTACATTGGATATGGTCTCTCTTATTCTATTATGACATGTGTGGGGTGGTTGGTAGGTTGTTTAATGAAAGGATAAATATTCATGTGTGCTCTCACTAGGCTTAACATAGGTTGTTTTTTTAATAAAATTCTTCATCAAAAATATGAATCTTGAGGTTTACCTCATGCTAGAGAAGTGGAAGGTGTTGGGAATAAATAGATTTTACTTGGAACATATGTGAATGGTCTTTGTCATATGATTTCCATTACTTGAAAGTTCCCTAAGGAAGATTAGATCAAACTAGAATTGTTGATGGAATTTCCTCAAAATGTATGGATTCCAGAGTGGTGTCCGTCCTTCTCTCAAACACAATGACCATTTAAAAAAAAAAGGAAAAATGGAGATGAATTCAACACATGCTTAAGTATAGTATAGTTCCCTTAGTGGCTCTAGAGATTTATGTAAGACCATAGATGCATATTATTATTAGGATGAGACATGGTGGACATGGGGTTTCTATTCCTTATGATCACTTGGCATGTTTGTACCGATGAACAATATTCTACCACATGATGCAAGGGTCAATTTAGTGGATGGAGCCAGGTATATTTTCAAGCCACTTTAAACATATTACATAGGAAAGAACTTGGTTCCATGGTAGACTATGTTTGTGGGGTCATAAATGTGATTTCATATCTCTTCCACAATGCTTCCATTCGAGAGAAATATGAGGAGAAGCTATAAATGCCTACTAATGGGCATGAAATCAAAACAAAACAAAAGAAACTTACATCACCTATCTTTGGGCATAGGGGATTCATCTCTAAAGAAATACCTTATTGCATGCATTCATATTGAGGATTTTGGAATAACCAGGAGGAAAATGTAACCTAATATATCACCTCACTATTAGTGGAAATAAGATAATGTATTTAATGTGATACAAGTAGGTATTAGAAGTTGGAATTTTTTGTAGAAAGGGGTGAAACATTTGTAAGTGGTATTCCACATCCTCTAGATATCACTTGACACAAGTTAACCAAAAGAGATGCCATTCACTATGTTAGTCTTGATAAGGATGTGAAGCTATATAATTTTTAATACACAACACTAAATTGTATTGTGTTAAATTCTATAACCCTACACGTTCTTGCTTAATCCTAATTCTAATATAGTTAACAAAGTAAAAAAATATCACACTAAGCTCATACATGATTAATAGAACCCTATCAAAATTTTCTAAAACCAATTAATAAACACTTTTTGGTAATGTCTTGTCTCTATATTGAAGAATCACTAGGTACCTTTAAAAAATTTCAATTATAATTTAGACTAATTTCTATCTTATAATTGAAATATCTATTATTAGGGGATTCACTATTAGAGTTGGCATGGCAAAGCTTTGGGGATGGAGATATATGCATTTCTACAAGATAACATATTTGTCATAGTTCATTGAGGCTTTAATATATGACATGGTAAGTAAAGTTAGATTTAAGTTAGATGTAGGTGTGGTTAATTTCTTTGGTTGATGAGATATAAATAAGAATAAGAATATATAGAAATGTAACTAAAATAAGTACATACAATATTTGGTCAAAATAAGAAAGTATTTAAATTATATTAATGTATGTAAAGAAAATATAAAACATAAATTTGAAAGATATATATGTAATTTTTAATCTTATGAACACAAATACTATACGATTGATTTATTAAATAAATCTCTATTAATTTATTAAGTGAATCAGGATCCTCTAAATAGATTACCAATTTCTAGTGATAACAATTGATAATAGTCTCTCCATATAAACTTTTTTAATTCAGTATAAAAAGAGTGGCTGCCAAAACTATTTAGATATAAACCAAGTTTTCTTTTAAATGAAGTAACAAACTAAACCAACAATTAAAACTCTATAAAGGAATCTGTAAAATAGTACTGGATTGGCTGACCAAGCTCACTCTGATCTAGCTGGCTGAATTCAAAAGACAGAATTTTTGCATTAAAGTGCAACAAACTTGAACTTACTGGAACATGGGAGTCGCGAGCATTGCGCTTGGGGTCTGTGGCAGAGAAAACTGTGTAAACCAAGACAAAAGTACCAATGATCTCGGCACCCAAAGCTACAGTGTGGGTGTAGCCGTGAGCCACAGAATTAATTCCACCTCCCAACCTCTCATAATCATGCTTCTGGAAAGCCTTCACCACTGCACACCCACATGTGGCTCCCAGGCACTGGGCCATCATGTACAGCAGAGCCCTTGGAAGGGACACCTTCCTAGCCAAAAACAACCCAAATGTAACTGCTGGATTGATATGCCCACCTACATAAATCCATCAAAGTAAACACATTAAAATTCAAAACAACTATAAGAATGTTGAAACGATTTATGTTATCAATTTGAGATTTTTTAGCATCAACGTTTTCAATCAAATTTTGCAATCTATTATCAGAATGTTAGAGGATCAACGTTCCAATCACATTTTGCGATCCATCATCAGAATGACTCTTCAACACTATTATGATGGATCACATAATATGATCCAAAATGTTATTCTTAAAAAACTCACACAGAATTGAGAAAATATTTCTACAAATGTACGAACATATTGTCATGTAAGTAGTATGGACTTTTCTGTCACCTGATATGCCAGCAGTGCAGTAGACCAGTATAAATATCATTCCTCCAACAGCCCATGCAATTCCTAAGAGGCCAACACTACCACAGGGCTCACTATTCTTCTTATGCCCAATGATTGTAGAAACTATTATAAACAAGAAGAGAAAGCTTGCAACGAATTCTGCTATAAGGGCACGGTACAAAGACCAGAGTCCAAACTCCTCAAAATCAAAGAAAGGAGCAGGTGGTGGATCTGTGTAATCCTTCCCCATTAACCCGTTTTGTTCCTGGAATTCTTTCTCACTTTGTTTGGCCATTATCTATATTAACCTAAAATACTCCCACTCTTATATCACTGACTGGAACTATTTTAGTCACACAAGAACAACAGTAAAGAGATGGAATGATCCGTACTGGAATTGTGATCTATTTATAGCTTAACAATATCTCCAACTCACTATCATTCTTGTTCAGTTCTGAGAAAACCAATTTAATCCAACGCTACGAAACGAAAATTTTCACAATTTACAAAGACGCCTCCAGAAGTAGTGGAGGACGGCGAGCCGACTTTTAATGCATAACAGTATCGATTTTTTATACCTCGGTACGGCATTAGACGATAAAAGAATTTAATGATTCTTTGTTTTCAAATTTTGTCTACGGAGTAATCTCTGTTGGGCAGATGATTTTTATGTGGGCGCAGGCATGATGGTTCTTTCAGAGATATACGACATTGGATTCAATGTTAACTGTTTTTTTATATTGAAAATAATCTAAACGTTCAGTCGATTGCACATTAAAACATCCGCCAGTCAAATACCCAAAAGAAATATTTATTAACGGGGAGACAATACCATGCAACGGATTGATTAGTAAAGTATACTTGGAATGAGGCTTCTAAACCAGCACATAGGAAATTTATAGCTTCTTAGGTGGCAGGCCTTTGTTTTAACTCTCTAAATGTTGTTTGTTACAACATCAAACTTTATCTCCTTAAATGTAGGTCCTTTGTTTTCAGTTTCTTTTATGATTTTATAAATTTTAATATGTTTTTTTCTTTTTATTTTATATTGCATATATATTTTTTGGCAGGATTTGGTGATTGCAGTTCTTTTGGTTATAGTGATAGTATTTTTTGCTGATCCATTGCATTTAGGAGGCTTGAGAATGTCAGATTTGACTTTTATTTCACTCAATTTGGCCACCATTTGACATTGGAGACAGCAGATTGAAACTCAAATTTTGTCAACTTCTTGTTAAACATTTTTGGCTCAAATAGACTTTATCATTGCATTCAGAAAAATTGATTTCCATGAATAAAATTTGTTTATAGTTGAAAGATTTCATGTACTGATAAAATCAATTTACATGATATTTAGTCTTAAAAATATTCACAAGATTGGTTTTCTTTCCCTCTTAAATATTCATTGTTTTCTACACCCTTAATATTAGTGTACATAGGGTAATGAATAGTAGGCTTGTGAGTATATTAACTCTTAATTAAGTCATATTATCATAATTATATTGTTATTTAGCTAATTAGGTTTGCCTAAGACCTATGTAGGGCTATCTAAGTCAACCTGAGTGATATCCTAAGCATAAATAAGGTATATATATGAGATAGCGAGTCTTATTTCATCATCATATTACAATTTTTGTTCTCCTTGGAGATATTTGG
>VDFB02107464.1:0-13669 GCA_007258455.2 Sequoia sempervirens | reverse complement strand
AATTCAAAGGAGGATTCTTAGGACTAGAAAAAAAAATAGAGAATTTAATAGGCCAATTATCAGAACCCTTCCATCCTAAATCTCTAAAGAAGAGGCCCTACTTCTACCAAGCCAATGAGAAGAAACAAGCAATCTATCAGACGTTCTAAAATTAGGTCAAACCCACATATTTTGTTAACCTGAGTGAAAGTACCATTTCTTGGCTCCACATCAACCAAATTAAGAAAATGAATATTCTATTAACATAGAGGATGTGGGCCCAAGATGATCAATACCTCTTTTTTATCATTCAAATTGATTGTTGCATAGAAATATTCTACTAAAATCCAAGGAAGAGAGAAAACTAGAGATCTAACAGTTCTAATGGGAGACCAAAAAAGAGCCTTACTTGTAAGCTTTGAGGGTGCATAATTGTTTATGAGCAAGATGGTATCCCCCAAATCAAAATAGGAAACCACCAAAGAAATTGAACTTTTACTCCCAAAGCTCCAAACCAAAGTGTTGCTACAGGGATTCTAAAAACAAGTCACCCCCAACATTGCCTATGGGTCCAATACTTATACAATAACCTCCATGCCAAATTTTTGGATGAAATACTAGCCATGTCATCCACAACACAACTTTTTTTCTTGAATAAAAAATATATTCGGTCTATGTTCACGAACAATATCCTAAGTAGCTTTTTGATGAGGGATGCTACTCAAACCCCTAGCATTCCAAGATAAAAAAATCATTTCAAATGGTTAGAGAAATGGGTGTCAATAGTTTTAAGGACACCTAATTCCACCAAAGATTCACCAATTAGCTTAACCTTGTCTTGGTACTTCTTCCTTCCCACTTTGGGGACCTTATGAATTCCTTAACATTTTTTTGTTGAATCCCTAACAAGAGAGGACCTTTCTTCTTTATCTCATATTTATTTTCCAATTCAAGAATAATCCCTAAATTTTCATTATCCACTTTTGACTCCCCTTGAATCACATCAATAGGGATTAGATTATCCTCATCTACTTGTGCATACCTGGCTTCTTGATTCTCAATAATCTTCTCAATGAATTTAGGGGTAACATTATTACTAACCAAGGGATTATCTTGCAATGCAGAGGGATGAATTATATTAAAAGACAATACACAATTACCAAAATCTAGCTCATGAAAGCCTTGATTAATCCTGAAGCTATCACGATCCATTGCAAGCCACTTCCTCAAAGATTTCTAAAACATCAAAATAGTTACTAGTCTTCCTCTTAGGGAAGTTCTTTTTTTGGACGTGGAGTTGCTTTTCCTTTTTTGTGAGACTTCATTAGAATAAATACATTTGAGTAAGGTTGATCATTAACAACTATATATTTTCCTTTTACATGTCCATTCGCTTTTCCCCTAGATGTCCCTACTTGGGGGCAATATTTGTAGAAGCCTATTTTGGGTAATTTATTTGAATTTTCCCATACCTATGAAAAAGGTGACATCTAAAGGAAGGGGCCTCATAATCCACTTGTTGAATCCAATTTATGTTCCTTAATTAGATCTCCAAAGAATATGATAAAGGATTGTTGAGGTCAATCTCAACACATATATGTGCCTAAGTAGTGAATTTTCTCTTAAAAGTCTGATGAGAATGTTGAAAATGAAGGTAATATTATAGTTTAAAACTTGTAAAACTATGAGACTGTAGATATAATTAAGTGTTCTTTGTCATAATTCTTTGTGTATGATTAATCTATTTAGATCAATTTTACCAATTGTAGAAAGAGATAGAAGATTGTAGAAGAATGAGACAAGGAGATAGAAGTGACACAACATATACGTGGAGAAACCCTTTCAGGAAAAAACTCCACTAGAATCAATAGTGCTTGTATTATTTAACCTTAGAACAAGATTACAATAATACTGTATCAATCCTTGATTGATATGCTTCCTTTCCTTCAACAATCCTTCTTCACAACCTGCAATAAACTCTCATGGAACTCTCATACACTTGCCGCAATTAATAGACAATAATATGAGCATGTAAACTCATAAGAGTTGTAAAATACAAGAGCATAAAGCTCCTCACAAAAATCTATGCCTAGATTGGGCAAGTAGAGTTCCACAATGTAATCTGAAGTCAAACCAAAGTCTTCCCCAATTTAAGTGCCCTAAACTGAACACTTAACTAAACTTTGGTCAAGAAGATATCATGCAAACTTCACCTCAAAGTTGGTGCCCAAGAATGGGCCCACTTGACTGAGCCTTGCAAATATATTCTCATGCAAAAGGTGTTAACTAAAAGATGCCAACTTGGGCGCCCAAGTGGTCCCAAGTCAATCTTAGTTAACTGAAACATATCTCTCCACCAATTCATGCAAACATTATGCATGATTGATCATCCCCACTTAACTGAAAGTATCCACTTGTTATCTATCATGCAACTGAAGTCATTAGTCATGCAACTCAAGTCAACTCAAGTCAACTAGCATTCAACTCAAAATAATTACATTCAACTAAATATAATTGAACCATAACTAAACTAAACTAAATTGAACTAATACTAAACTGATATTGAACTAATAGTGCCACTCCACTCATGTAAATATCAATCCCTAATTTTTAGGATCAAAACATGCATTACTGAAGTGTTATCAATCCTCCAAATAGTTAACTAAAGCAAGGTGGGTTCCACCTTCCATGTGGGCGCCCCATGTGCTCCTATCATGTAGGAGCTCTTCTTGGGTGTCCCCACATGTTCCTATCATTTAGGAATAATCACAAATGTCAATTTACATGTTCATTTCATTTGAATTTAATCTCTTTCTAATCCTAGTGTTGGGGAACACCTTCCAAGGACTTAGGAGATACATGAAATATGTTTAGGATTGCAATTAAATGGAATCCTATTCCCAACAGAGAAGAGACAAGTGGCTTCCCAAGTAAAGCAACAATTGAATGGATAATATCAGGTCTCCAGAACTCTATAAGTAGTCTACGAAGATGAACCCACACAAGGATTAGAGATGGGAGATCCTCAATTGGCTCAAAACCAACATGATATGGCTTGATAAAAAAACCCACTTGATTATGGAAATGCAATCCTCCTTCAAAAGCATCGTGTTTATCAACCATTCTTGTAAATACTACAAGAAATAAACCATTGGTTTCTAAATCAACCTCCAAGTCCCCCTCCAGTTGCAAGCATTACAAACCTAATTTTCTAAGAAGGGAAAGGAGTCTTGAAACCCCATAAACTTAAAAATTAGAGCATGTTTTGAAAAATAGAACACATCCTTAATAACAATCTTAGGATTAATCACCACAATAGTTCGTTCCAAACTCTCTTTTTTAATCACTCATTAGATCTAGAACCATTATCTACTTTAGGACTAGACTGAGTATCATATGTAGCCTGCATAAGAAAATTTATAGCATTAGCATGCTCAAAGGTTGAGCCCCCATCCACACAAACTACATATTTGAAAGAAACCAATAGGGATCCACATAGATCCCCTCCAAATCTATTTATAAGAATATTATGCACCAAATTTGTACAAATAACCAAAAAAAACCATAAAAAAGAGGGAAATGAAGATCCTAGATAGCTCAAAACCCAACAAAACCCCTCCAAATGTAGTCCAACAAGAACCACACATAAAAAAAAAAGATGAAAGTGAGAAAACAACACAAATAATGCATCATAAAGACAAAGTCGAGGCACCACAACAAAAATGTTTACAAGCATAAGTATGTTGTAGTACGCACAAGCCTGTGCTTAAATAGGTAGGCCTCACATCTAGTGGGACACCTCTCATAGTCACCTGCAACTCTCGCTTTCCCACTTCCTTCATAGCTCCTTCCTGCTTTGAACTCATTAAAATGATTGAAAACTTTTGTATTTTATTTAAAAAAAATAAATCCATATTATTCTATTATAACCATCAATAAATGTAACATACTAAACAATTTTTTTAATTGAAGGAACATCAACAAGAACAAACACATATGAATGAATAAAATCCAAATTTCCAAAAGAATTATTAGGGTAAGTGCAAGAATTTGGATCCACTTTTAGGGGAATTTTGGGGCTTGGAAAAAATCTCGATAGAAACTTGTACTCATTTCATAAAAAATGAGTACCAGTTTAGGGTCAAGCTCTCAATTTTAAAAATGTAATGCCCCACCAAGGAACCCCAGAGGACAACACATCACATGACTAAAAAATGGGACAATTTTTTTTTTATTATTTAAAAGAGGAATAACAATGAACTTCATAACTTAACATATAAACTAAACTAAGTCCTCTAAGGTTCCATGGATGCATTACTAACACAACTGTAAACAAGAACATGACATCAGATAAACAACATCAAAGATCATTTATAAATAGCTATCAAGTACATATACAAATTCCATTGCATGAGAGTGCATCATTACATTGTTTACAATATTACTTCCCTGAATACAATTGGGAAGAATACATCAATATTACATTACATGGTATGATCGATATATAAGTCCAACACATGTAGATTGTCTCCTCAAACTGAATCAAGAACTATAAACTGCTACACAAGGTACAACCTCCACACATCCTAACAAGCAACAAGAGAAACCCAATGGAGGAAAAAGCACCAACCTCCCGACCATGTGGAACCCTAAGGTCTACCCCTCATGTTAGGAGATAACATAAGGTCCCACTACTAACAAACAATCAAAAAGACAATAGACCAACATAAATAAGGCTATACACGACTCCAACACAACACTGCAACAACATTACATACATCACATAAAAACACATACATTTCTTCCAACACTAACTTCACTTCTAGAGGAACACACACAACAAAAGGAGGAACATTCAATTAGGGAATGCTAGGCTACAATAGGGAGGAGTGTCATCACATAGCTTACTATGGGTTATCCTGGCAGATTTTCCTAGGCCCCAACCCCCATCTTGGGTTATCCTGGCAGCCTCTACCGATCCCCGACCCCCATACAAACTCATGTGGAATCAACATACCTTTTATGAGGACAAGGCAATTGATCTTGCCAATCCAAGCCTTCTCATCTCATCTCAAGCCTAAACGAGCGCTTGAGCCATGAGTGAGGCATACCATTATCTTGATTAATGTGAAAACTACCCAACCCCCTAATTCATTATTAATGTTATCACTGGATTAAGAAACTCCCAATAGGTTATTCTAGTCAACCACTTTGGGTTTTGGCCCCCATTGAGAGCCACTCCCCCTACTTGCAACTAGTAAACCCTACAAATCAAGCAAGGCAATAAAAACCATCTTGCACACTTAACAAACTCACATGAATCCAACAGAGCAAGGCATTAACCATCTCGCTCACATATCACAATCACAAGAAACTAAACTCAGTGCAAGGCATTGGCCATCTTGCACATTTACCATGATCACATGAAACCATACCAAAATAAAAGGCACACCCATAGGGTTTTCAATTTGCACAAGGCATGTGACCCCAAAACATTGCCATACCACCTTCGAGTAAAACAATCATAAAACCATACATACACAAAATTACTTCCTCCTAGGCCTCTGGAAGACTACCAATAACCCCTTTACACCAAAGACTTCTACTTTGTACAATAACTGACATTCATCCCAATTCCACTAATCAAACATATAATTCAAAGCAGGCTTACAAATAAACATTGCAACCATGAAAACAACATATACTATCAAATCAACTATTAAATGATTATGAAGGAAATCAACATTTAAAAAGATGAGCTAAATCATTTATCTAACAAACCCTTCAAATATCTAAATGTAAGTGAATCTATTCAGCCTACTCAATTACCCAATTTCCTTATCAAACATAATCAATTAATCACATGGGTGGAACTATTCTTTTTCTAATAACCCTAATATGATCGAATGCAACTCATAATATAAAATTTATCAAACTCACAATATAACAAATACAAAATGTAATGTTATCAATCTCCAACACACACAACAATTACATCAAAGGCTCCTAAAGATACTAAACAAACTACAACCTTTAGGAAAACCAATTCACCTAACATTTTAACTATATAGCCTAATTTAATATCATATCTTCGCGTGATATCAATTTTCCCATAAACTCTAAATTACCTATTTAAGAAATAATTAATTCCCTTAATTGAATATACTACCTAATAACCACTTACCAAAAGCTATCAAATCAAAATTATTTTATTAAATAACATTTTAATCATTTATTTTCTATTTATTTTTAATTCACTTATCTAAAGACAATCAATTTATCTCAAGGTAAAAATAATCTTTTACTATATATATATATATAACCTCCATTAATAACTATTGAGAATGATTCTCTATAGGTAAAAAGGTTATCATCTTGTGATTAATGATTCTCGACAACAATAATAAATTGACTATAAATATCTCAATCAACTATCAAATTTCATTAAGCAATCATGCAATAGCAACTAAATCCCATAGAGATAAGTATTTCTAGTATACATGCATAAATACTTGATAAAGGTATCATCGAGCCACATGGCTTATAACCCTCTTAAGAATTTAGGCAATTCTTAATCTTGAATTTGAGAGGATTGATTATTTGTTCATTTGTCTACTATTCCTATCTTGGCTAGACAATCTACTCTACACACATAATACTTAAAATATAAACTAGTTAGACAACTTTTCTTATACTTTGAATAGGCATAACTATATTAGTTGACCTCCACCTATTCAAAACAATGATTACCAAGTCACTGGAGATCTATCGAGACTTAAGAATTCTAATGTTAAATAGAGTGTAGCTTTAAGAAACCATGATGTATATATATAAATGTAATTTTCCATAAAACACAGCCAAGGTATAATGTTAGAGACAAAATATATATATATACCAATTATAAAATAAAATCATCGAATTAGATTTATATGAATGACTGCCAAACATAATGCAGAATTATTGAATAACCTATATATTTGCTTTCCAAACCAACATAGCATAACTAAAATACCTATGGTGTTCGATTTTTTTGATAAAACACATCACAATCAAATTAAAAATGTGATTCGATTTTCTAATAAAGCAAATTACAGGTGTATTCGATTTTCTATCAATGCTCAATGTATAAAATCTGAAAACAAAGTACAAAGAATAGATGCAATAAGGAAGTATCGATTTCCATAGAAACTAAGATAATTCCAAATGAAATCATTGATGGCGTAAGAATTTACTGCTATTATCCCCTTTGCATGGTTTATGTTCATTCAATATCATACATGTAAAATTCATCTTAAGTTCAAGGTCTTATATTATTGACAACCAAGGCTTCCATTATAATTGATTGGGTTCAAGTAATGACTCACAAATCTCCCAACAGTGGAAGACTCTCGAATGTCAAACTTGATAAGTTAAATCACATTCTAGAATTGAAAAGGTGCCTACGTATACACAATCAGAGACAAACAATCTAACTCAAATGTGAATTCCCAATATTCTAAAAGGTAAGACTTTTATCTTAGAAGGAAGAGAAATGTCATATTCAGTAATTAATAAAAATGCAAAGATAACCCTAGAGTGTCGCTGAGGTAACAAGATCACAGGGGATAGAGATGGGATTCGGCCGTCGGTCATGCCTGGTTTGCAATATTTTATAGATGGATATTTGCCAAAAGGGGCGAGTAAATTCAAGTTCCACAGTGAGGACTTTTCTGTTTCAAATCTGACAAGCCACGACTCTACTGTGCAAGCTATTTGGGTGCAAGTACATTGAGCACTTGGATTCGACTTGGGTTCAACTATTGGCAATTATACTAGGGCATGGTAAAATATAAACTGGGGAGGATGAACTTCATGTAGTCTACAGAGATAGATCAAAGCAGTCCAGGAAGAAGGCGATTTCTAGATGGCCTCAAGGTGATCTTGGCTCAAGGCAAGAAACAATGGCACAGTGGGCACAAATTAGATTTGTTGAAAAGGCTTATAATTGAATTCCATAGAAGACAAATAAATCGAACTCAGTAAAAGGCATTCCAACGATATCCAGACAAGGATAGATACATTTGGTATGAAATAACACTAGAGAAGCTTGGAGAACAGAGCTCGCGGTTCTGAAATTGCAGGACAACATTTAGGTATAAAATGTAGCTTAAAGCACTCATCATCCTAGTCGAAAGTACCAAATTGTAACATCGTAATTCGGGTTGATGATTTATCAGCAATATTAGTGTGAACCTGATACTGGTATCATCCCAAGAGACAAATGAGGACCACTCCATATTCCTTCCAATAGCCTTGACGATGTCGGTGTAGTGATAAACTTTGAAGACTCTCGTTTGCACAATTCGGCTAAGGGGTCTCCCTCTTCCGCCATTGTCACCATTCTAAAAGGTCACCCTCCAGGTCAAATCTCACTCTCAACCATTTACCCCCCTTCATTCGACCATCAGGTGTATAAGAGAACAATCCAGTGGGCGACCATCAACAAAAAGATACACAACTTCTATTGAACTCTTCCCCTATCCATCTGATTGCTGCACTCCCCCCCCTCATTTAACATGCAAACAAATTATTAATTAGAAGAGGAGTTACGCCCCTGGACTCGCCACCCAAAAAGCCTTTTGTACCTCATATATTCTGATGTCAATGAGCATGCAAGCCTAATAACAATGAAACGTTTAAGGTTGAATAAAGAGGCTGTTACAAGGAGGAGTATATTCCAAAATTAGTTTGCATGGCTTGCGAATAGGGAGAGTGGTCCATCCAAGTGGAGGCACATGCAACCATGCTTCCAATAATTTATTATTAATGACCACTGCTACAACGCCTGCCACTACTCATGCAAAGAATTAAAGTTTATTTATTTATCAAATGTATGCCTTGCTTAATAATTTATTTTAATACATTCATTAATCAAAACAACGTTTATTAAACAAATTTAAATTAAATAACCTAAAACAACATTTATCGAACATCAAGAAAGGGTGAATCATGGAGGAGCACTACATAAAATGGGTACCCATTTCTAATTACATAATATTACCATTGTTTGTTAGAATGTGTACACATTTTAGAGTGGGTATGCATTTCATAAATTTTGAAATTTGAAACCCATGCCTTTGCATTTGTTTTAGGCTTGAATACCCACCTCTTCACCTTGGACCTACAAATACAATGTCATGAAAACAATGAGAGAAAAACTGACTTTAGGAATATGGTTGATTTTTTTTTCAAATTTTTTTGACAAAATTAAGACCCATTATAGATGATGATGTCTAGTTTTCAAATATTTTTTTTTTAGTAATTGGACTTATTTTTATATTTATTAATTAATTTATGAGGAAACTGGTCCATAAGCTTGAAATATTAGGTTTTATGATTTTTTTAATTTTTCTTTAAAATATTATGTCATAAATCTACACACAATTATTTACACATAAAAATAATAATTAGTTTAGCTTAAATTATGTTGGTCATACACGAGGGGTTTTCAAATATAACAATCAAGGACAATAAAAAATTAATAAAAAAATAGTTGGAAAAAATATTAAAAAAAATATCCTCATTAAACTTCACTATATTACACATCTTTCCCCAAAAGGAATTAGAAAAATACTTTTATTTAAGTCAAATTATGTTGGTCCTACATGTTATGAACCTAAAAAAGTGACTTTTAAGAAGTGGTTTTTGTACATGCCTATTAAAAATTGACTTGCATCATTTCCAGATATTAGAATAAATTACACATGTGAAAACTAGACTCAAAATACTACATTTCATATTACTATACTTTCTTAAGATTCTATGTGTAAGTGCTTCAAATTTTCTCCAACTTTGACAAACTTTGATTTTTAGGAAAAACACTTCCACTTTTTGACCAAAAAGTGGCACTAGCCCATCAGGACTCATATAAAATTGAATGAAATTTCATTTTCCATATGTAGTGTTCTTGAAAATCAAACTCAAGATTATAATTAGATAAACCTTCAACAAGAATTTTATTCTTCAAGGTCTTTAGACCCTTCTAATGAGTCATAGAATTGCCTTGTTTCATACTGACTTCATACTTTCATCTTTATTTTCTACTAAAATTTGAGACATTACCGGACCTTTCATATATAACTTTAAGAATTTTAAAGCATTTGGAATGGAACACGTGTTATGTTAATATGTGTATGTATGATTTATGAATTTCATGAAGTTTAGTAGGATTTTATGTTTAAATTACAGTTGTTAACATTGAGAATGCCTTAGGAAATAAGACTAACATTTGCAGCAAGATACCTATCAACCTACAACAATGGGCTTTCTAACCCATAGCATAAGGACTATAGTTTTTTGCAAAGGAGTCAACCTACTGCAATGAGACCACTTTCAGAAGAAGATAAAGGATCATTTAATGATCAAATCATGAATCACTAAGCATTGCTTTTATCTTTCAATAAGATAACCAAGAGAAGAAGTATATTCTCAATAGGACTATTAATTAAAATAGAGTTGTTTTGTTGAGCATGTTTTATGTTATAAATGGTTAAACTTGTTGGGCATAGAGTCCTTGTTTTATTTTCATACTCCTATTTCAGTAATCATTACTTTTTGTTTTGAGCTTAGTCCTCTTCCTATTCTTGAGGAAGAGTTGACATGTTTTTTCAATTTTGTTTTCAGTTCATAGATAGTTGGACTCCCTTGAGGAACCTATGTAGTTGGGTGCCCTATCGAGGAGAAAATCTAGTAGTAGAGAAGAAGAAGAAGAAGAAGGTCATATGTGTATTATTGAATAAGATTTCTTGTTAGATTTTGTGTAATAATTTTGTGTTTATAATGCAATAAAGAGGAAGTATTTTGATAACATGTTTTGTTGAGTAAGTGAGTGATTAACAAGATCTTGTGGAAGCAAAAACTAAAGCAAGGGTCACTTGAGGTACTCTTGAACCACTTCAATTTAGATTGCTAGATTATATTGCATTGTGAGTTTAATTGATAGTTTCCATTTTATGTGATTATGAGAAAATGCATTATAATTTCTAAATTATAATGTGTAGATTAATATTTTGTTTTGTACTCCAAAAGTTAACTAAGTTAGGAAATATTGTAGTATAACGGTTAGTTGGTTATATTCTTAAGCATTAGGTACCCATTGCAACAGGTAGTTATTTGCATTCCTTTAATCCATTATGAGAAGTGGCAGTTTATTCTGATTAAAATCTTTTATTGTATTGACATGTGTTTCTTAGCCTATACTCAGTTGATGTAGGATGTCTAAAATTCATGAATGCATATATTTTTCCAACACTATTTGAAGCTTATGATCCCCTGGTTGATGATTTAATGGAATCCCTCTTTTAAGTGATGAATTGCTTAGTCTACAAACCCTCAAGTTCACTAAGACGTGTGCATAATCATTAGTGCCAGTTAATTAAGCATTAGAGACAACTCAACATTTTTGGTGCCATTATAAGGGATGGTGCTAAATTTAGGATTCTTCTATGTATTTTAAATTATTTTCAAGCTTTAATAAAATAACAAACTTTGTTTCAACATTAGGATAAATAGGTATTTAGGAATCAACATAAAAACTATTTACTAATAATGTGCAGGAACCACTAATTAAAATAGTCAGAACCATCACATGCAGAGGCAAAGAGATGCTTTGGGAAGGTTTCTCCCCTCAGTACACAAAACATTTGAAGACATTGGTGGACAAAGCAAACAAATTGAGGCAATTGATGAAGAAGAATTATCCCTTACATCAGTAGCTACACCAATTATAGATGAGACTTTTAGAATACATTTTGACATCATGGTTGAAGAAGTCATGGATAACCCAAGAGAGCATGTGACATTTGAATTCTCAATAACAAAATAGGAAAGGATTGTTGCTTCGAAGAATATACCTCCTTCAACATTTCCCATTTTTGATGGACTAGTTATGGAGGATCCAAACACCTTTATTTTTGAGTTTGATGTGTTGTGTTCAAGATATGACTATACCATAGGCACTCATTGACTCAAATTTTTTCTAGCTACAATGAATAATTTTGTTCTATGTTGGTTCATGGGGTTGGGAAGGAATGTCGTTCCCAACTAGGAGACAATGAATAAAAAATTCCTGGAGAAATACCAAGATTATTATAGAGGCACAAATAGAAAGAGGGATGACATCTTTAGGATGTCACAAAGAGAAGATGAGTCATTGGAAGATTATGTTGAGAGGTTTATGTTTTGTCTCAATAACTCACATCAAAATATACTTTATGTCAACTCCTTAAAATTGATATTTTGAAGGGGATTCCATGAAGATTGTAAAGACACTTTAAATATCTTAGGAGTGGGAGACATTTCTCAACTAAATTTTGATGAGATTTGTAAGGTGTGCAAAAACTACTCCAAATCATTCATCAAGAAAACTAGGGTGACATTGAAACCTCTTCTCTCACCAAGACATCTATTCGAATTTCAAGGGTAGAACATAGCAATATCCTGTCCAATATGAAGGAGGATGTCATTAGCCACTTAGCCACCCAACTAGGCACCCTTCATATCAAGAAAAAGTAGGAAGAAACAAAGGTAACCCTAACAAAGTTATGTCCACACTATTGCTAGAAGAGAATTAATTGCAAATGCAAAAAGCTAGCTAGCATCTCTGAAGAAAAGTAAGGGAAGCCAAAGTTTCATGCCATGAAGGATGAATAAGGACAAGTATTTTACAGTTCTCAATGTAAGCCATGGAAACCAAGATAAGTTATGCCTCAAGAACCCTTGACCTACAATATGCCATTTCTAGGTAGTAATTCAAACTTTTCAAATTATAACTCTTAGCCTTGGACTAATGTACAAAATCCACCATCACCAATGACCCAAGCCTCTAATTGGACTCAATAACATCAAGGGATGTGGTCACCACAAAATTACAGGGGTCCAAAATACAATCCCTGGTGGCTACCCCAACAAAACCAATGGTCGTCATAGTGGCATGGAGGTCAACAATGGAAAAACCAAAACACAAACTACCTACAACCACAACAACCCTTGTAGCCACAGTAACCTACCATAATGCTAAATCCAGTCATGACTGCACCATCACAACCAAGAGCACCTTAGCTTCCAGCACAACCTACACCTAACCCCAACAATAAGCCTGTCCAACATACTTATACTAATGAAACCATCCAATACCCTACCTGTGGGGTTGAGGTGAGTGATGTTCACCTTCGTTCAGGGAAAATGCTAGCCATAGTAACCTACCATAATGCAAAATCCAATCATGACTGCACCATCACAACCAAGAACACCTTAGCTTCTAGCACAACCTACACCTAACCCCAACAATAAGCCTGTCCAACATATACTAATGAAACCATCCAATACCCTACCTGTGGGGTTGAGGTGAGTGATGTTCACCTTCATTCAGGGAAAAATCTAGTTGCGCCTTCATCTCCTTAGATCACAAAGCTGATTGGTGATGAACTCCCAACAAAAACTATGGATAAACAACCCAAGGAACCTGAACAAAATTAGGTTAAACCAACAAAAATAAGTCCAAAACCACCATTCCCTAAAAGATTAACTATACAAAAATTGGGGACCCACTGGACTATGTGTAGGGACATAAAATCCTTCACTGAGGGTTAGTTTGGCCCCTTCCAACATCCTATCCCTAGAGAGATCTGAAACCAAGTCCCACCCATCATTT
>VDFB02107462.1:0-24748 GCA_007258455.2 Sequoia sempervirens | reverse complement strand
AGAATCAATTCCATAAGACAATCATAAGATTCTCTTTTCATCTTTTTTTCCTTGTCTATGAGGCCACAATTCTTTGAGGCATATTTTCAAACAGTTCTTCTCAACAAATATTATACAATGCTTCTCATACCATTTTTCATTAATTTTAACTTCTTTTGAAATAAAAATCAGCTACCCACTTCATTATAGGATTTCAAAAACCAAAATAATGTTGATAATGTAAATTCATTCAACAAAGCTTGAAATCATTTGTATTCTCAAATTGAGTGTTTGATAAAAATGTTTTAGTAGACATGTATGAAAAGTGTCATACAATAGAAAAGGCAGTGAATTTTTTGAAAAAAATCCTCAAAGAAATGTGGTCTCATGGAATGTAATGTATGTGAACCTTAATATGAATGAACTCTAACATAGATGAATTACCAATTTTAATTCATGTCCTATTAAAATGCAATTTCATTAACCTATAGCATGTTATCGATCATAACTTTAAACCATTCTAAGATAATTATACATTCCATTTTGAAGATTCAAAGTAGAAAGACATGCACACAAGGAAAAATAATAATCAAATATCAATTCTTATATATTAAAATGTAGAATAATTGTGTTTGTGCATATACAAAATTAGCATATATGCCTACTTAGAACAAGTTTTACAATAAGTTTTACAAATTGTGGCATATATTCCATCTCAATATCTATCAAACCCTAAGTACATATCAATCTATATCAAATCCTAATCTTGTGCTAGACCATCAAAACCGATCCTCCTCGAAGATCTTAGTTGCTTTGAAGCTTCCTGCACAATAACAATTCAAACCACAAATTACATTAATTATTTGAATGGTTGACAAGATAGACTATTAAATAGAAACTTATATACTATCATTTATAAATTATGAATTTAACATCAAAATCACTATATGTGTAATATATTATATCAATAATGCAATTCTTGTTTACCTCAAGTCTTACTCTCTTTTCTACAAGACAGTCTGCATATGATTGTCTTTTAGGATGATTTGGAATCCTCGTATAAAGAAATGGTCCTACACTTATCACAATGCTACCTCGAGAAGATGACTATAGCAAGTAAAATAAAAATGATACAAATTAACATATAATTATTGACAAATAATCATATTTACTAAACATATATATACTCCTATCTAAACGTAAATATCTGCAATATAAAATAAACACATACCTATTGTGATGTTACGACACTAGATGGGCTCATGGTCGATGAAGTAGCTAAGATGGTTTCCTATATAAAAAATGAGAAGACTGTAACAAAATTTAAATGCACATGCACATATAATAATAATGTCAAGAATATAAATAAATATATACTTTTTGTTGCTACATAAAAAGACAAGATTACATTAGACTATCAATCTATGTAGTACATGTATTTAAACATAATAGATCTAAAAAATTAACATCTAAATAACAATTTAAATAATACTGTATACTGAGACCCTAGGCCAAATAAAATCGCTGATTGCGTACCCTCCCATAGTTGGGAAATCTGCTATGAAATTACTTTAAGCATTACTGGTGCTCCCACATTATCCCTGGCAGCCGATGTCTCTCCTACAAATGGTCCACTCCATGCTATATGAACTCCTATATTTGATATATCTTGAACCTCATAACTTCAGATGTGTCTATGGGAACCTTAGTGGACTGTCAGAGAGGACCCAAATATAAATTGTTGTATGTCATGCAGTAATGGGGCACACAAGTATGTGCTGATGAGGATGGTGTACCAACCATAGCTGATATAATAGGTGCACCACCATCATGCTAGGATGTATCAAATGCATCACCATCAGGATGTGGTGCACCATCAAATGGATGCACAACATGATGGCTCTGCATGACCAAATGATCACTCAATGAATGTAAGGCATAAATTCTCTGAGTCCCTGCATCTAAAGCAATCTCAGGGTAAGGTAGTGGAGTTAGGGCAGCAATAGGTGGAGTAGGACGAATTGGGGTGACTCGACATGCTCTAGGTCTATCCTGTGGCATCCCTCTACCAACAACTTGGAAATTTTGCATGTCAAAGTAATTGACATGCCTCCCTAGGAGAAACTCAACATAAAATTTTTAGAGAAAATAGTGAGGGATATTAAGATTGTTGTTTGGAGGTTTATCAAAAACCATCCACCAATGTCTCCAAAAATTATCTTAATATGTCTCTATGTGTGCAACATTTAATTAAATTTTTTGGCTTAATGCACACATTAAAGGGTTGTCCTATTCTATGATCAATGAATAACTGGGCTAATTGAGCTTTGTCAATATCAAGTGCCCTCACCTCATCCTATGATAACCCATTGACATAAAATTTCCTTTGTTGCCTTTGTTTCTAAAGTGTTTTTCATGTTTGATAGCTTAGTGAGTGTCTCATAGATTTGACATACATTTCTCAATTGATCTAAATTTCTATGAATAGATTCATGTATTGTTGGCACATTTTGGTTTGGAAACAATGGTCATGGTGAAGGAGGATTTGGAGGGTTTTCATGTTGAGTGGGGTTGGGATCAACCATTTTAAGCCCATTAATTGATTTTTTTTTCAAAATTAGAAATCATTTTAATGCAAATAAAAAACCTATCAAATATCCGATTTTGACTAAAAATTCATAAAAAAACAATGCAAACTAATATAAATTGAAGAAAAACATAAAAATCCAAAACTACCTTTCAAATTTGATTAATTTGAGCAAGAAGATTCACCTACAAATAGATATATGAGTTGTGGAGTAGAAAACTTGCATGCACTCTACTAAAAATGAGCTAAGAGGTTGTTTGTTTTTTATTTTATAAAACAGGAAACAAATATACATTTCAAAACGGATATCCATTTTGAAATGGATATCTATTTCCTTTATGTAGTTTTTTTAATATAAGGTCAGGTCCGGGACCCGACCATATAGATATTGGTGGTATTATTCGAAATGTAAACTTAAAATCATTTATCATTTTATATTATAATATAAAATTATATCTATATAATATATTGGTATATTATATTATAATATATCGTGATATTATATTATAATATATCGTATATTATATTATAATATATCGTGATAGCTATATTATAATATATCTTATATTATATTATAATATATTAATGTATATTATATTATAATATAATAAAATATTATATTATAATATATTAAAAATAATATATTATTTATAATATATATATTATTATTACTATAATATAATATCATTATACAACATTATATTGCATTATAATATATTATAATATATATATAATAATATATTATATTATATTATATTATATTATATAATATATTATATATAATATTATTACAATATATTATAATAATATTATATAATCATAAGGATATAATAAATTTAATATTATATTTAATATATTATTGTATACCTCGATATTTTATGCTACTCTAAATGTGTGAATCTAACTAAGAAACATGAAAGACAAAACACCAAGGACACCTCAAGATTAGCCAAAAGAGAGTTAGAATAATAAAGGAAATAGATAAACAAAATAGGACAATATCACCTTCCTTGTTGTTGGTTTCTCCTTGATTAGCCTTCGATTTGAATAGCTTGTGTGCTCCTTAGATGGTAGATTGAATGACTAAAATGCAAGATTCTATAGGCAAGATGACTAGCAAAGATGATTAGTTGATTGCAAATGCTTGAGGATTCAAATGGACAGCATGTGGGTATGGAAGTGAAAAGTATTGAGAATGCAAAATAACAGCATAAGGGTGCTCAAATCTAAAAGTGTTGTGGAGAAGGAAATTTAGCAACATGAGGTTGCTCAAATGAAGAAGTGTTGTGTAAATGCCCTTGAGGAGGGGGTATTTATAGAGGAATTTGAATTCTCTAGAGAATTCAAGGGTCAAGATTGATCCAACAAGGTCAAGATGAAGGGCTATGGTGGGTTGAGAACCCACAAGCCCTCACATCTTGACATGTGGAGGGTGAAGTGGATAAGAGGATATGAGGTGGAGATGAGTTGTCAAAAAGGTACATGAGGTGGAAAAGGACATGCACCTTGGGGGATGAGAGGATTTCCACAAAAAGGGATTTTTTGTCCCCAAGTGGGAGTGAAAGGGACATTTGAGGAATTTTAGAATTCCCTCAAAAATCTGCTACGGGAAAAGCGGAAAGGTGGTTGGGAGGATAAATTTGAATTAAAAATCTCACATCTGGCAAGATGATCTGTAGGATAAAAAGCGGTGGTTCTAGTGCGTGGGACTTGGTCACATGGTCATGCATGCCCAGCGTTGGTCACATGTGAAGATTGACAAAGTCCAAGGCTGTCTAAGCCTCGGAAAGTGGATGGAAATGTGAATCTCAAAAAATCTGCTATTACAAAGCGAGGAGAATCTAGATTGAAATAAAGGAAATTAAAAAATTCCTTGGAGCACGATTGAAATTTTAAATAATCAATAATTAGAAGATAATTAGGGCTAATTTGTACGGCAAGTTCAACTTCAGAAAGTTGAGTGATGTGCTGGGCCATCCCAATCAAGGATTAGGCATGTGCACATCCTTAATGAAAAGATTTCAAGAACTGACAGATTAGGATGAAAATCTATTATGCTATGAATTAAATAAATTTAATATTTATTTGAATTTTAACGTAAAGCAGGATTATGAGGGTGCGTATTTAATTATTAATTAAATACCTTAGGATTCTAAGTGACTAATATATTAATTAAATAATAGTAATATTACTTAATTAACTAGGCTAAGAGGATGTTTAGACTAAAAGTGATAAATTTGGATAAATTAAGTGTCCTAATCTGATGTCTACAATTATAATATAATATTTAATAAGTGGTCGGTCCCAAATCTTACAAAATTTAAAAATTCGACCTAAACAAAATGGATATCCGCTTAGAATTGGATATACGTTTCAATTTGGTATTTGCTTTAACACTATGTACTTTCTACCTAAGCCTACAAAAAGTCAAAGAAAAATTTCACATTTTTGGGTGAGTTAAAAACTTCTTTGTTTTTACATCACCACTTTTTGGACCCCCATGATCTTGCACAAACCCAGGTAAAGAATACTTCATTTAGGAAGCATAAAATATATAACTAGATATGTAGCATTAGTGCAACAACTTGCAGACCACTTCAACACATTAAAAAGAAATAGGGACACTGCATAGACATAGAGAGCACATTCACCAAGCCATGAGAGTAGATAAATGCAAAGTATTTCTTGGATTAGTCTAAACAACTAGCAACATTTCTAGCCTTTTGTAATTTATATAACTTTCTTCAGTAACATAGATGACCTAAAAATAAGAGTGCAATATCCATAGAGCACTAACATTGAATCCCAAATTGCAAGACCAAATCTTCAACAATAGAAGAATGTGGAGCATTCTCCCAAAAAAACTTCAAGGAAACTTCCTAAACTATAAACATTCAATCAACTTGAAGAGACTAGAACTCATTTTAAATAGAAATATATGCTTCATCAAGAACAACAAGAGAGAGCACAAGACATACTATAGAGCTTCAACATCTCTCCACTAGCAGTCATGCTTCTAATCCTCATCTTAATAAATCATTATTTAACATCAACTCTACTAACAACAATAATGGACAATGACATACAATCATGAACTTCAATAAATCTCCTTAGATAGGGGCATGACATCCAACCATGAACTTCAACAACTCTTCTTAGATAAGGCATGCCATCCAACCATGAACTTCATTAACTCTTCATGTATCTATCAATGATAACACTAGCTAAATATTGTCAATAATGACAACTAATGTTGCAATTTTCTCCTCTAGTATTGACAACAAAGACAACCAACAATTAGTGTTGACCAAGCAAACTTGTCAATGACAACAACTACCAAACAATATTCATTAATTGTTTACATCAAAGACAACCAGCAATCAATGTTGACATCAATGACACAACAATCAGTTGTTGATGTCAATGACAACAATTGCCAACAAAAACCCCTTCCCTAACAATTTTCTATCACTACCAATACTCAAATCAAGATATTTGTAGAAAATGTCACTCCCATGTGATAAATAAGAATGACAAATGAAAGTTTATGACTGCCAAGTTTTTTAAATGACACTTCAAAAAGAAACAAGGGAAGGTGAAATGAGAACATGGATTCTCTCATGGCCTTGATATTCCAAAGTTTGGGAAAGGATAATGAGACTAAGTAAAAAATAAAATGTAAAATAGAATAGGTCATTCCCTTTGTGTAGTATTTCGTTATTCTCATCCAATATTCCTCATCAATGATAGTGCATCCATTTATTAGTATTATAAATAAATAAATGTCACTAGTGAAATTAATTTCATTATAAAGACAACTAAATCATGGAAAAAATTTACTTTCATTAATATTATAGCTCTTTATGAAGTACTAATTTTCTATTATAAAAGCATGAAGATTTAGATTCTTTAGTAAATCTAGAGAAGAAATTTCATGAACTGTAATTATTGTAATATAATCTATTATAGAATGAAGGGATTACAATTTTTTTTTTTTTTATCCTTATAGCTCAAATAATTTTTAATGGGTTAGGTCTTGTATTATATATTGAATAAGATGAGGTTACCAAATTGAGAATACAAATTAGAAAGGAGAGAAAGGATATCTCAAAAAGGTTAATGATTTTCAACTCATGACACCTTGTAGAATGCCATTCAAGAATTAATTGAGAAAATATGATATGATTTCTATGATGATCAAGGTTCCATAAATTATGGAAGTGTCTTGAAATACCAATTAGAAAAGGTAATAAAAGAAGAGCCATTGCGGCTTGATGTTGCATCAATTGACAAGGTCATGAAGATGAAAATATTGTATTAGGATTTTGTAAAGAAATTGATCAAATGTTTCAAGGTATCCTCCAAAATATTGAATGTTCACATATCTCATGATGTGCACTTCATATACTCAAATGATTTGAATCAAGGTGTCATAAAAGAATCAATTAATAAATTCAAACAATATCAACAATGGGTTTGCAGTACTAAAGTACAAAATTTCATGTTGGAGATAATTAAGATGAATGACCCCTTAAAAAATTTGTATATGATATCCAAAGGAACATCAATTTTTTACCTTAGTGTAATATTGTGTTATAATTTTTCTTTTCATAAAACTTGTAATATTATATTTTGACAAGTTTGAAACTATTTTCATTGTGGAAAAGTTTTATTAGTTCTTTTAAACATTTAAAAAAATCCAAAACAAGAAGGTGGATGGTCATGAGAGGAAGGTGAAATATTATTTTTTCTATATATTCCGAAACCTTGGAATTTACATCCAATTTTGAAGAGATTTCAAAGAAAAGGGAAAAAATGATCTTTTGGAGAATAAACGATAAGTTCAAATCAAAACTTTGTGCTTTAAATAAATTTTTTCTCAACATCTTTCTTGTGTTTCATATATGTTTTTTTTATTTTCAAATATTTTCTTCTAAAATCTTTGAAGTTGCTAGATTGTCATTGTTAAAAATATTTGTATTTCTTTATGTTGAATTAAGTTAATTTTTGTAGTCGATTTAATTTAATTCACATTCTCTCACTCCCAACATTTTTTAATATTTTATTTTATATATTAAAAAAAACCTATGTACACAATCAATTCTATAAAATATAAAAAATAATGTACTTTATAGAAAAGGTTGAGTTTTCAATATAGATAACCTTACATTTTACAAGAGTTTTTCCCAAAACTATTAAAATTTGATAAATACCAATTTACTTACCAAAACTTATCAAAATGTATGTATCTTGATATAACTTTATTTAAGAATGTACTTGTTATAGACCCAATATAAATTTAGTTAAAATGCCCATGCATAATGTTATTTGATCATATATATAGATTAAACAAAAATGGAAAGAAGCCTTAATTTTGTAACACTTGAAACATGATTTGAGCTCCATGTAGCGGGAGAAGAGTGAAAATCAATGCAGGGGCATGGATGTAGGTGGGCGAGATAGAGAAAGAGAAACGTTGCAAGATCATTATGAGTATCACCTTGGCTTCAATCAATGCAAAATTTTGGCCTATACAAGTTCTAGGACCAAACCCAAAACTCGTGAATGCAGTGGGATGGGTAGAAGCCTTTGAAATCCCTTCACTAAACCTTAGGGGATTGAACTCCTTAACATCTTCCCCCCACAACTCTACATCATGGTGCATCATAATTGTGGGTAGCACAACTTCTATGCCTGCTGGGACAATCAAGTTTCCTAGTTGCATCTTTTTGTGAGCCTTTCTTGTTAAAAATGTTGCTGGGGGATAAAGCCTTAACACCTCATACAAAATCATGTTCACCTAACAAACAACAAAAAACATTTCGTGGATTATTCTCTTTCACAAAGATATATAATTGTTATAATCCCAACTCCACTAAAAAAAAAAAAATCTTACTAGTTTTAGGCGAGATAGGGCATCAAATTTTGGATTTTCTTTGTTGAAGATATGAAACACTTCCTCCCTTGCTTTCTCTTGCCAATCTGTGTGCATTCCTAATAGAATGAGTGTCCATGTAAGTAAAGTGGCAGTAGTTTCACTCCCTGCAGTAAAGAAAGTCTTGCACTCATCAATCATGCGTGGAAGAGACAAGCTCAAAAAATTCTTTTTCTCCTTCAATTCGTTCTTATAAGCATCCATCATTAGGCCCAAAAGATCAGTGCCATAACTATCACATTTCCTCGTCTCAACATCCTTTTTGCGATTAAAGATCATCTCTCTCAACGATTTTTGAATCTCCATGTCTAACTTCGTAGGCCTCAAATTGCTTGGAGTGGGTAAAAACCTTCCAAAAATTAAAAACAAAAAATAAGAAAAATATTTTACATCTAAAATATGAAAATGTTAACTCAATGTTCACCTTAATCATGCTCAATAAAAATATCCTAATCATAGAAAGATCAATTATTCATACACCAAATACCCATTAATATTTTCTTCACAATTTAGAAAAAGATACGCGCGTGTAACAAGAGAGATGGTACCATATTACCTGGAACCTGGAAAATATATTTTCCCAAAACTTTTGCCAGCGAGAATGCCCAATTCTGTTAGCATGTGAAATATATGTTTTCCTTCCTCAAAACTAGACCCAAAAGCTGTCCGGGCTATCACATCTGCAGTAAGGCATCGAAATTCTTCTGAGACCTCAATTTCTTTCACACTGTCAGCTATTGCATTTCCCCATTTCTCCAACATTTTGGTGGTGCTATCTGCCACCACTGGAACCATTGACTGACACAAATCTCCGAATAAGCTCTCCACATATACTTTGACTCATCTTATGATAATGATTAGTTTTCTTGAGTTATACAGATCATATGTACAAACACAAGCAGACCCATTCCAAGAAAACGGTAGTTATACACACCTTCAAACTTTCTAAATGAAAGGCCGGATTGAGAAGCCTTCTTTGCCGAGCCCATTTCTCTCCATTGGAGCTTGCAAGGCCATAACCAGTTAAGCGTTTCAATTGAATAGTGGGCTCAGGTTTCTCGTAATGCCCGAACTTGTTGGAGAGAATCTGCTTCATAATCTCTGGGTCATGAACAATCACCCTTGCTGTAGTGCCCAACCAATACACAAATATCCTGCCTAATCACACCAGGGAACAAGATTTATTACTCAAAGTACGCATAATTAGGTTAACTCTTCACCAAAATACGCAAATATCCTGCCTAATCACACCAGGGAACAAGATTTTATTACTCAAAGTACGCATAATTAGGTTAACTCTTCACCAATATTGGAAAAAAGAAAACAAAACCAAAAAAAACAAAAAACTTAAAGAAGCCGTTGCAGGAATCTGCACCATATTGTTTCGCCCAAACATCAATATGTGGAAAAACTCGATGTATAAAATCGTGGGGCGTGATCTCCGAGGAAGTCGATTTGACTTGCTTCCTAAGTTGGAGTAATTCTTTGGTGCTTCCATAGAACAGCTTGTATGGTGGTCCGTCAATGCCTTGACTTCGGAGGAACTTCTGTGTGCGAAGAGGCATCCACCATATTTTTGCCACGATATTCACAAATATAGCCGCCAATATGACACCCACAAAGCTTAGAACACCCCACCAGGAAAGATTCAGATCCATCTCTTCGTTGCAAAATCTTTATTTTCCTGCAACTCATGGGCTGCTTCGTGTTAATAGGAATCAAGATTCGTCATTTATACATAGCTTTTCTGGTTCGTTTTATTAAAAAAAAAAAGATTCTGAATTTATGAATCTCTATACAATGTCAAATGCTAATTGACAGGGAAAAGATAATCATAGAACAATGAAAGGGATGAATGGGCCAATGAATGCTTGGCATATTCCCTGTACAAAGCGAGTGGGGATATTACAAGGCTGAGAGGTTGGATGTTGTTAGTTGTCTGGAACGATGGAATCGTTCTGTCTATCGTAATCCCTGATCTCATTTTCTAAATATCACGATAATGCCAAAAGCAAATTACCCAAATATCAAAGGAGAAATATTAAATGGCATATTCTTTATTCTTTATTTTACTCTAGGCGAGAAGTTGTGGATTTGAACCTCGTTTTGGGCGGCACAAGTCTTTTTCAGGAGAAGATGCACAAAGGCCACAGAGTCGGGCCCTTCATGATGTATGAAAAAGAAATGCCTTTGTGGTTAAAAATGTGTTGTGGATTTGAACCTCGTTTTGGGCGGCACAAGTCTTTTTCAGGAGAAGATGGGCAAAGGCCACAGATTCGGGCCCTTCATGATGTATGAAAAAGAAATGTTTTTGTGGTTAAAAATGTGTTTATTAGTCGATAGCTTATATATAGAGTGAGGTTTGTTGATTTTTGTAGCTAGAAAAGTGGGATATGGATTTGCTTTAAAGCAACTCAAGATAAGATTTGCTTTAAATCAATTCGAGTTGGATTTTTAGCAACAGCAGGATTTTTATTCTTTAAATAGAATGTTTCTGATTTGTGAGGATAAGATAAATCCAAGAGTGGGATTTTATTCTTTAATAGAATGTTTCCGAGTTTGTGAGGATAAGATAAATCCTAGAGTGATTTTATGTGTAAGTAAAGCCAAAGAAAGCAAGGAAAGATTCTTTCCTTGCACGCTAAGTAAAGCAGCTAGGCTCTATAAATACAAGATTGTTGTAGCAAACTCATATTGTATTTTTCGAAAGAAAAGTTTGCTGTTAGGCTGAATAGAAGATCCAACATTTGCAGGTTTTTCCCCGCATTGGGGTTTCCTGGGTATATCTGTGTTATTGTCTTTTTGTGTTTGGCTTCATGTTATTTTTGCTTCCGCTGTTATTAGTTGTTAATTAACCCAGTTGTATTAATTTGTTATAAATCGATTTTTCTGAATTTATTGCAATATTATAGAATTAACAAGATTTGAGTCTGAAACAAGTTTCATGCCCACAAATTGTTGAGTTATTGGAAAACAAGTTTTAACTACGTTTAATGGTAAATCAGCTGCCATTTAATGGTAAAAGGCTCCAAAATATCATGTGCAAAAGCCTCCAAAATCTCACTTATCACATAAAAGCCACACAAATATTGATTTTTCAAGTAGATGTGAATTTTTTATTTCCATTTGCAATGTTTTTTTGTCAATTTGATAACAACTCTTTTTTCATTTGTATTGCTTTATGTTTTAAATCTGTATGGAAATATTTCAAAAACAGATAATACTTAATTTCTTTAAGAAAAAATCTAGATCTGTCTAAGTTTATTTCATTCCATTATTTAGCACTTATTATTAACTGTTTAATCCAGCCACATACAACTAGAATTTGCAACACGACATCCATACACACCCATGCACAAACATTTACTCTCTAACATATTAACATACATATAATTTTATATTGGCATAATCCTTGAACCTCCTTTAGGTGCAAGTGCTAGTGTAAATTCATATGTAAGTTAATAAAGTTGTATTTAAAGTTATTCACTTTTAGGTGTTGTTAGTTGTTAGATTATTGAGGTAACAAATTTTGTATTGTTTAAGGGTTCTTCTAATTCTCATTTCTAATAGAATTTTGTTTTCATCTTATGGGCATCATTAAAGGCATAGTCAATCTGCTTGTGGCACTAGGATGCTCATCCTGAAGCCTCTCCACCTCATGTGAGAAAAGTTCATGCTCAAGAGAATGGTTGCAACCCACTAGCCATTATTTTGCTTCTCCCCTAGCTTTTGGTGGTGGGAGCTAAACTCTAGCAATTCCCTCGATTAGCTCTTGTTGTTTCTCCTATTTGAGTTGCTATTGAAGATAAACAAGGTGATGATGATAAAGATAGTAATGATGGTTGGACCCTTCCATTGAAAATTTAAACTCTGCTTTAATGCATGGGGTAAATTAGATGATCAAAACCCCACCACCTCCTCCCTTTGCTCTTGCTCTCACCAGTATGAACTATTTCTACCCACATTTTTTAAATGAATGTGTGTAACATTATTTTATAAACTGACAATATAGACACTTTTCATTACAAATTATGAAAATAAATTTAAAATTTTATTATTATTTAATAGAATTGATGTTTTTAAAATAAATTGAATAAGTTGGACTAATCATCAAAGTGGTTTTATTTAGCCAAGGATAAATTTAAATTGTATTGGGAATTTTAATTTTTCAAATACAAGGTATTATGGAGAATGTGAGGGATTATAAGAAAGTTAAGAAGATGTCAAGAATGATATGGGACATATTAGGGAGATTTTGAAACAAGTTGCACACCTCCGAGTGATTTGGAAAACTTAAATTAGAAAGATGTAGGTGTTAAGAGATGTGGTTTTGTTACTCTAGAATTCTAAATATGCCCTAGAGAAATTCAAACACCTCTTGGAACATGGAGAAAAATAACTCAGGCTAAAATTTTTACCCATTAAATGGTTTCTCTAAGGCAATTCTTGTGTTGAAGTCTTGTTATTTGAGGGATTTTTATTTTTTATTTATATTATGAACATCCCTCATTCTTAGCTCTTGAATGTACCTAGTTAACTATAATAAACATATATTATGAAAATAACCTAAGATTGTAAAAATTATTCCTTCAATTATATGTGTGAGGCGTATAGAAAATATGATCTAAATAGTTTCAATAAAAAAAAATAGCATAACGAATTATAATTCCATAACACTTAAATTTATCCCCAAGAAAAACTAGTAGTAGAAGTGCCCATGTCTTTTATATTATTAGTAGCAATGTGAATATAATTAAATCCAAGAGTATATGCCCTCATGAATCACCAACTATGTCTAGGGTATGAACATAGAAAAGGGAGATAAAAAATGAGTCAAAAGTGACCATTTTTTTTATTCAATAAAATGTGATCCCAAATAAAAAATTGAAAATGTGACAAGAACAAGATTCATAGTGTTGAGAATCTAGTTTCTAAACTATTTTTTTTTTAAATGGTGGAGATTAAGAGGTTCAAATAGGGTGAGCACACAAAGTGCTCCTATTTTTATTAAAAAAATATAACATAGCATTTAGTGTGCTCCTTTTAACATGTTAAATTTTTAAAAATATTTCGCAAATCATTTTTTATCACGTTATGCCTAATTTTTTAATAAATATATTTTTCCTTTTTATATTTCTAGTGTGATTGAATTTTGTTATTTTTTTGCTCAAATTCATTCTTCTCTTTGTTAAGAAAATCATAAGTATCAATTACAAAATTTTCTCAGAGATTGGTATAATTTTTCTTTAGATTATGTTAGTGGGCAGCTGGTTTTTCATTCTTTTCTAAACCTTTCTAGATTATATCCAATACCATGTTAAACTATGGGTAATAAATTTCATTATGATCTTTTGTGGAATGAAATATTCACTTATCCAATTGGACAAGGTATACAAGATTAATTATTGTCCCCTGATTGTTTGAAGTCTATTTACGTTTCAAAGAGAAGGATCAATGCCCATCATTATAAGTTTTCCATTTATGATTTTTGCATTGATAATTGTAGTCCTTGGTTGATAACCTCCATTTTATTGATATTTTTTATTCATTCTTAAATGATTTAGGACACCATTATTTATTTTTTTGACCATCCTTTGCATGCTATTTGTGCCCACATTTGATGTATAAAGTTATTTTTTTGTGGCATCACTTGAATTTGAGTTTGAAGATTATTGATAGATGCTTGATCATTCAAGTATAGTGAAAAAATTGGTTGATTTCTCATGAGGTTGTCCTAATTAGTTGTAATAAGTTGAAGAAATTAATTATTCAAATAGGGAGCCATAATTAATTATGTAGTTGACTTTACCTGGATGATTAGATGGAAGGTCACTACTTAATTAGGGTTTAATTAATTTTGATTGTATGGTTTGTTTTGAAGTTGATTGGGGACTTTGGTAATTGGATTAGGGAAAAATGTACATATTGAATGAGGTCTTTCCTAAGAATGGTTAATTTTTTGTATGTTGCTATTTTTCTAAGAGAAGGGAATGGTCCTACCACATAAATTTTTGGGATGAATTATCTTTCTATCATCATGAGTTCTATTTATACAATTGAAAAAGGGATTATTGTAGGAAATTAACCTCTCACAAATATACAAGTAAGAAGATCTAGGGCCACAAAATAAATTTGAACAATATCAAAATTTTCTTAGGCTTATATGTAGCTATTAACCTTATGTATAGTCAATGGAAACCTCTATTTAATATATTTAAAGACTCAATGGTATCTCTTCTATAAGTTCCAAATTGATGACAGATCATAGTGGGATCAATGGGTAGCCTAAAATTATTGAGGGAAGAATTTTGAAGCCTTTCCATGAAGTGATTGACCTAAGGGGAAAGGATAAATACTATTTATATAAAACCTCATCAAAGTGTAAGAAATTATAGAACATATCACATCTTCTTCACAAATTTGTGCATAAATCAAGACATATATATAGGCATAAATGTGCTCTCCCACTATCTTGACTCTCTTAAAGTAAAACATAGGTATGATATTTTCATGATTTTTACATAGTTTATGTACTAGGCATCAAATATGGAGAGGTGTCTTTATTCAAATCCAATAGGTGGATTTGCAACCATGGTTTATTTTGGGTTTGTTACAATTCAACTTGAAAATGGATTTACTATGATTATAGTAAGGTCAAGAATACCAAAGAGATTATACATGGGTTTATAGATTGACCTTTTGAAGAAATTTTCAAGTCAACAAAGAGGTTTGTAGGATCAAATGAAATTTGTATAATATAAAGAGAGTAATTGATAAGAGGATTTTAAGTCTAATTATTCAAGTGAACTCTTAGGAATTGATCTAAGAACTATGAACAATGACTATAGTTTACCCTCCTAGTACTAGGATTGTTGGGTTATGAAAATGAATAAGAGAGTCCACACTCATGTCAAACTATGAAGGATGATCATGTAGAGAATGAACAAGAGGGCATGAGTGTTCCCTCACAATAATTAAAAAAGGATCATTGGCATCAAAGATAAGATGAATGAAACCAATGATGTCTCCCAAATATGAAATATAAGACTCACAAAATAAACCAACAATGTCTATCAAGTACTCATCCCAAGTAGATGTCTCTCGTTCAAGACAATGTATATCCTACTACACTAAATCACAAGGAGCTAAAACTATGGAATCAAAAGAATAATAGGGTACAATAGTAGATGAAGGAGATAAAATATCAACACACGTTACTATATCATCAAAAATAATATGAAGATTCAAATGACCATACTAAATCTCCTCAAAAGTATCCACACTAGATGCCTCAATGTGAGCATATATAGAAGGAACAATGGAAGAAGAATGTGAGAAGGTTTAGACTTGAGATTGGTGATCAACCTCCACAAATACAATGATATATATGTTATGAAAATCCTAGATTATGATAGAATCTAGTGTGAACTCAACACTCTTTCTTGCTCCACCATGTGTGATCTAATAGATAGAAAGGATATCGGCTGACAACAAAGAGACACAAAGAAAATTATTGAATGCTTTTTCATCCATGTCAATGGAACCCTTCCAAAAAAAATGCATATATGTTGGAAGATGGTGTGTCCCTTGGTCTTCCTTATGTAGCGTAGCACTTGGGTTCGTGAAATGGCTTAACCACCTCCTATGGATCTTGTATAAATTTGGCAATTGTATCTGTCATTAACAGGTTGATATTTTGGTGCAACAACAACCACCAATGTAACAATTGGTATCAGAGCCAAGGTCACAAGTTCAAACCACTCACCTACACTGGGGGCGACTATTATAATATGGTGTGTCCCTTGGTCTTCCTTGTACAACATAGCACTTGGGTTCATGACATGGCTTAACCACCTCCTATGGATCTTGTATAAATTTGGTGGTTGTATTGGTCATTAACAAGTTGATATTTTGGTGCAACAACCACCAATGTAACAATATATGTGTTGTTATCCATTAAGATGTGTGATGATGAACAAGACTCAAATGAAGATAATATACTCTTTGATGAAGTCATGTGATGTGAGACTCCTAAATCAAGTATTCGCCTCTCTGAATCAGAATCTATAACTGGAATAGGTGCTTTCCCTTTATGTCTATAAGACTTTAAAGAAGAAGAACAAGATGAAACTTTTGATGATGAAGGTGAATTGATTCAAATGATTCTTCTTAAGAATATGCTTCAACTCATCAATTTGTTTTAAATTAAATTTATGTTCATCATGCCCTATTTTCTTGCAAAATGCATATGTAAGCTTCTCTTTCTTAGATGATTCTCCTTTAGAGGGAGAAGATTTATATTATTTATATTTATTATTATTTTTCTTCTTTGCCTTTATATCATGATTCCCTAATTATTTTTATACCTTTGACTCACTAGCGAACAATGCATGTGATTTAAAAGACTTAATTATACCCATATGAGTTAACTTCGCTTCCTCTTGGATTAGGATATATTCTCAAATTCATCAAACACAAGATCAACATATGATGCTCCCATAGAAAGTGGATAGGTATGAATTCTAGAAAAAAACACTAAATATTCAAGATCAAGCTTGTATAACACATTTAGAATCAATTGCAAATTCTCTTTATCAATATTGTGATCTTTCAGTCGTGTTCTTATTTGCTTAATCATGAAGATATAGTCTTGGATGTGGTCAAAAAGTTTAGGATCAAGATTCATCAAATCATTATCAATTTGATATTCCTAATCTTATCACTTTTACCATACAATTTCTCAAGTCTCCCAAGCCTCTTTAAGTGTTTTGCATGATTTAATATGAAATTGAAAATTATCAAATGAGACTAATGAACATATGCATCCAAGTGTTTTCTCATGATGAAGCTCCCATTTTCCCAATTCTTTAGGGTGAGTGCAAGATCATGGGGGGCCAAATAGTGGCGATGTAAAAAAATGTGACTTGAGGAAGGAAAAATTGTGGAAATCAAGTTTGACTTTTTACTTGGGTTGGTAAAAATTATAATTGTTATGGTAAACACCAAATCAAAATAGACATCTGATCTTGAAAAGAGTGAAAATCCATTATTCTTCTTAAGACGTATATCCATTTCGTGCAAAAAATGAATCTTTATATATTTATTTATAATTTATTACACAACGAGACATGCATTATAATTATTTTTATATAATAATTATAATATATATTATTATAATAATAATATATATATTATTATATAATATATAATAATTATTATAATATAATAATATTTTATTATTATATAATATATTATAATAATAATTATATATTATTATATAATATATAATTATTATTATAATATTATATATATTAATAAAATATTATTATATATTATAATATATTATTATGTATTATATAATAATAATATTAATATGTCAAGTGACATATATCAAATATTTAAAAAAAATGCTCTTCAAAATGGATATTGGTTTTAGAGAACTATAAGCTAAAAAAATCATTTTTATACATTGTTACTGTCAAACTTGGTTGAGCAGTGCATAAGAAGATTGCTAAAAATGGATATTTGAGCCAAAAAATATTCATTTTTTGTTGTTTCAAACAAATTTATTAATTTTCCTTCCAATTTTAGCATTGTAGAGTGAGGTAAGTTATTTTTTGTGTGTTTTTTATCAATTTAATTATTTTTTTGATTTGTTACCAGTATACATATTAGGTTTTTTATAGATTTTAGTAATTAGTTTAAAATAATGTTAATTTTAATTTTTAAAATTTTAAATATGGCTTAAATGGTAAAAGAAAATGATAGAGAAAACTCTCCACCAAACACTCCTCCACAAAACCCTCATTCAATTCAAGATTTAATTGAGATAAATTAATTGAATTGAAGAACATTATTGAGAGATACTATCACCACCCACATTTGTATTTAGTAACACCTAACATAGAGGCCATAATAAGTCATGTGTAAGACATCACAAGGCAACATCATTTAAAAACTAGATAGATGCAAAGATGTTGGAATATAGTAATGGTTTGAGCTATGATGAGGTTAAAAAATCAAAAATATCTAAAGCCAATATAGCCCAATACTTTGTGAACCAAAAAACTAGACAACCTGTTGGTTTACATAAACCAAAATTTTCCATAAAATGTTGCACACATGAGGGAATACAATGCTCTTCTTCTACCCCTACTATTATTTGTGGGCAGGAAGTGTTGGATAAAGAAGATTATTTCTCTCATTCTACTCTTATTTGTAGACTTAATGGTTTATGGCCCTTCCTTCCAAATTTGCACAAATAGGTTTTGGAGTATTGGAGGCCTATTATTGAGGATAGGATTGAACTCTATCCTTTGGCTAGGGTTTTTTGTGGTTTCTTTTCAATTTGAGAAGGATAGGGCTTGGGTGTTTGAAGGGGGTGTTTGGTTGTGGGGAAAGTACTTCTTTCTCTTCATCCTTGATTCCCTTCTTTCAACCCTCTTTTTGAATCTATTAGTGTTGTTCCTACTTGGGTTAGACTTATTAATCTGCCTCTTTAGTTTTGGACTCCTTTCTTTGAGTCTATTGGAAATACTATTAGTAGGTTTGTTATGGTTGATTCATCTTCTCTTATCTATGATCATCCTACTTTCGTCTGCATTCTTGTGGACGTTGATATATTAAAATATTTACCTAGGGAGGTCATTTTGATGGTAGGGGCTAGACCATAGTCTCAGATTATTGATTATGAAGGTCTTCCTTTCCATTAGAGGAGATGTTTTTCTACAGATCATTTGACTGCAAAATGCCAGAAATCTCATCAAAGTTATGCTACTTGGTGGAAAGATTCTCTTTGTGAGCATATTACTATGGGTGAATCTTATGATGATTCTTGGGAAGATTTTGGGGATGATGACTTGGCCCCTAATGTCGTGGCTTCTTCTATTGATGGTTCTTAGTTTCCATCCATTGTTGTTGTTGTTTCTCCTAGATCTTCTGTAGTTGTTGTTGGGGCTTCTAGTTCTGTTGGTGTTGTTGGTGTTGTTGGTTCATCTGCAGCTACTAGTTCATTTGCAGTTGCTACTAATGTAGTTGGTTTGTCTACAGTTGCTACTGCGACTGGTGAGGTTGTTGTTGTTGTTGTTGCTATGACTACTAGTTTAAATCTAAAACTCCTGTTGCTGCTTTTGGTTGTGGGAGTGACACTCTTGGTTCTCTTCCTTTTATGCCTTTGGTGGCTTGTCCCCTGACTTCTCCTTGCTCTAATCCTTTAGAGGATGATCTTTCTTGGATGGTTGTACAAAGAAGGAAGAGAGGTTTCCCTAAGCATAACCATTCCTCTTAGTCCCTTGTAAAGTCTGTTTATGGTGGTCAGAAGGCTGCATGTGTAGTTTAGCTCTGTTTTTCCCACTATTGCTTGTTGTTGTTTGGTTGTTGGTCTTCTTTGTTTATCTTTAGAGAAACTATTTGTATCTTTTGTGGTTTTTGGGTTTTTGGATGTTGCTGACTATCTAGTGTTGTATCTTTTGAGTAGCATTTTGTACCTAAAGTTGTAAACGGTTTCGGTCCCTTCAAAACCTATTTTTCCCTTATAATCAAAACAATAAACTTTTAGGATCATTGGTAGATGGTGTTTGATAAACCACCCAACAACAATCTTGATGCCCCTCTTTATTTTCTTTTCAAATTATATATGGAGTTTTTTTTAGGAAAACACATGTGTGAACTATTTTGATTTCAAGAATTTTTTAGGAACTAGGTATAGGAATGCCCCAAGATAAAATTGGTGAAATACCTATGATGCAAATTCCATATGTTGTCCATCCTCATATTCCTCCCCCACCTCAAGTAGCCCATCCAAATAATTTTACAGATGCAACAATGCATAATCTCTTGGCCATACACTCTTTGATTTGTCATTTGATTACATAGTCCCCATAGTTTTCCCAGTTACTTGATAGTGATACTCCTGGTGGTTCAGTTGATGTTGGTGGAGAATCAACATCTAGACATATTGTGTGCCTGAATGTCATTGTAGTATGTGTAGTAATATATGTCTAGGTCCTATGGGAGATACTACTGAGCCTCCATAGACACAACTGAGTATGAGGTGCATGATGTGATACCTGGAGGAGATGAGGTAATAGTGCACACTACATATGTAAAGATGTGTGAGGGGGGAATAAATGGAGAGCCATCCATAGTTGGAGACAAGAAGCAACAACATCAATCTTATATATAGGTAAAACTTAAATTTTTTTCATAGTGCATTTCATTTACATTTATTATTAAAAAATAGTACAATATAATGTATATTTAACTGGGAATGAACCGTTGATGACTAAGGATGAGATTAGAGAACTACATCATGGTACTATTTTGGCCATTGAATTTGGCCTAGACACATGGTATAGGTTTTTGTACATGTAGAATTTTTTGTATTCTATGCATATCATTTAAATTGTGATTAATTAAACACATACTAATTTATATCTTGATCTTATTTTACTTTTTTAGTGTACTCTAAATGTGAATGATGTGAAACCTTTTACCATGTGATATATTATAACACCCCATCATCCTCAGAGGTTATAGAATGAGTCACAATCAAGGTAATTAAACTAAATTTAAATTTAACCAATAGTTTAGTTAGAACTTATAGAACTTATTGTAGTGATTTAGATGTAAACTTCAAATATATTATGGTTATATGTAAATACATTTGTAGTCTTACATTCTTTCCATGTTTAATGTACAAGAAGTTGATATTACTACATCTGTGACTAGTTCTTCTCAAACAATCTCATTTCCATCACTGATTCAGGTATATGATTTTTTTGTATCTAGTAGATATATAAGTTTCTAGATATATATGTAGATATATGTTTAGTTCATATTTGTTTGTCAACAATTATATATTAATTTTGTCAATTTTATTTTTCTTCTTAGAGGGTATTCCCTCATCCACATATGTGGATCCTCTACCATTTCAATATGGTAGGACTCCTACTTGTCCTAAGTGACCATCATTTGCTGAACGATTGTTAGAAAAAAAAAGGCTTCAGATAATGAAGAATTGAATTTGACTTTAATTTATAGTTTAGTATAGTGATTATATGTTAATTTGAAATTTATAAAAAAATAGTAGATAATTTTCTATTTAGTAGTATAAGTTATTTATCATTGAGCTAATTAATCTAATTTATGGTTTGAATTATTTTTGTGTAGTCAAATTCTCATCCATCAGGTGGCGTGAAGAGGCTGCATTTTTATGATATACCACAAGTTTAGGATTTTCTTGACATGGCATAGCTATTTGAGATATACAATGTACATAAACCATGAGATGACATACATGCCACATTTTATAAATATTTTTTTGAGTTGGTATTTATGCCAATTTTGCATATATACATACATAATTACTCTTCACTTTTATATATAAAAATTGATATTAGATATATTTTATTTGTTGTGTGCATATTTTCCTACTTTGAAACTTAAATTTTGAATGTATAATCACTTTATAATGGTTGAGATATGATGAATAACATGTTATATCTATTAATTTCTTATAATATTGTACTTTAATATTTTATGAATGACATATCACTTTTACTCATGTTATACTACTGTTCAATTTGGTTTCCTTGGAAAACTTCACCAAGTTTTATCCCTTTATTGTCAGTATCTATATTTGCAAAATCCTTTACCCTTTGATTCCTTGATCTGTTAACATCCTTAATCTCTATAGTCTCATTTTGGTTTTTATCCTTTCAATAAAGTTAGATTTCCCCTTTAGAAATTATAGATATTTCAATTTAAATTTTCCTTTTGAAATTAGTGCATCAAAACAAGTGACATGAAATGCAAATTTTGGTACAATAATACATATACAAACCCATTATTTTGTCTTTATGTTTGCATGACAATAAGAACACCATGCAACTAAACTACTTTCTAAGCATTCAAAGAATTTAGTGTTTTTTCATAAGATGCATGTACTGTAAACATGTATTTCATAACATAAAATGAATAAATCAACTCAATAGAGCATACCATTCTTTATTTATAATTCATTAACAAACCACATATTTTCATAAAGAAAGATTCACAAAAATGTTATAAAAGCAGTCCATAATAACCTTAGTCCATATCTCCCTATCCCAATTAATCCAACAAATACCTTAATCCATTCTTAAACTATAAAATCAAGCCTAAATATCCCATCCATACTAAATTAAATCTATCTAAATTTTCAACCAAGACACCAAAAATATAATCCCTATGATGATGGTTATGGTTTTGACAAAGAAAACATTGATGATATTATTATGGGTGAGGGAAATACATAAGGAGGGAGATAGGGAGTGGTATCTTGGGAGGGATAGGTATAGAGAGAGTTAGGGAGATGGGGAGGGGTAGGTGGAGATAGGGTGTGTGTGTGAGAGAGGGAGATAGGGAGTGGTAAGGTGGGAGGGGGAGAAAGAGGGAAGGTGGGAAATAGGGACTAGTAGGGTGGGAGGGATAGAGGGAGAGAGAAAGAATGATGGAGGGATATATATGGATGTAGGGTGAGAGGGATGGGTAGGTGGAGAGAGGTTTTGTGGGAAGTGGAGAGAGAGAGAGAGAGAGAGAGAAGAGCGGAGATAGGGAGTGATAGGGTAGGAGGGATAGGTATAGATAGTGTTAGGGAGAGAGGGAGGAGTAGGTGGAGAGAGGTTGTGTGTGTGAGGAAGATAGGGAGTGGTGAGGTGGGAGGGATATAGGGATGGAGGTAAAGAAGGAATGACAGAGATAGAGTGGTAGGGTGGGAGGGATAGAGGGAGAGAGAGAAAGGGGGAAGGGATAGAGGGAGAGAGAGAAAGGGGGAAGGAGGGAGATATAGAGAGGTAGGTATAGAGATATTTTGGGAGAGAGAGGGGTAGGTGAAGAGAGGTTGTATGGGAAGGAGGGAGAGAGAGGGAAGGGGGGAGAGAGGGAGTGGTAGGGTGGGAGGGATATAGGGAGGTAGAGAAAGAGGGAAGGAGGGAGATACAAAGTGGTAGGGTGGGAGGGATAGGTATAATGAGAGTTAGGGAAGGAGGGTGAGAGAGAGGGGTAGGTGGAGAGAGGTTGTGTAGGAAGGAGGGAGAGAGAGAGGGAAGGAGGGAGATATAGGGTGGAAGGGACAAAGGGAGGGAGAGAAAGAGGGAGAGGAGGGAGATAGGGAGTGGTTTGGAGAGATCTTTCAAGTTATAATTTATAACCATCAAAGTTACTTGGGAAGAGAAATGAAGCTTGTATTGAGAATCCATGACCACCTAAGGTACTTGGGAACATAAATGACACATGAGATCAATCCTCTAATCGCTTATGGCATCCTTAAGATCTAAAATCTTCCGTATGCTTCTTACCCTTTCATATTTCTTCTTATTATTATAATATTCCAAATCTTATCTTATTATTACATAATTTAAAATCTGAGTTGCTTCTATGCACATAGAAATCAATGGATTTCAAAACTGTACTCACCAAAACCAATATCAGGTGTATCCATACCATATTTGACAAGTCTATGGGTTCTCTAATTAAATTCTTTATAGTTCAACCAAATACTTGTCTTGAAACGTCAACTTGCTAACTATGGCTTGAGCTTGAGGTTATTTCCATAGAACAATCAAGCATTCCTACATGGATTCCTCTTCAAAATTTGTAGTGTATAAAAAAAAAGGCAGGTGACTCGAAACACTGTGTAAGAGTTATGTATATAGGTATTTTGATCTTCTCTCTCAAAAATTAAATCTTTGTTAAGGCTATAATGGAAAGTTGGCATGTTATGGTTGTTTGTGGACTATTTTATATTGTTAAAAGATTTACACAAATTTATCTTGAATTTTAGCCACCCTCTTAGTTAAAAGAGATACAAAATTTTCAATCCTCTTTGAAAGAGTTTTCATATTTTTTAGGAACAACAAAATATAGTTTAGACAAATGGGAGAAAATATAATAGTGTTAATGCCCCAATGAGTGGCCTTGAAAATTTAAAGATTACTGATGAAAAGTTTGTATCCAAGATATTAATTAGTGGAATTCACTATCCTAGCCTTAAATCAATCAAACTTTATGGCATGGAAAATCTTATGGAAGTGAATTTAACTAGGGTAAAGACATTAAATTATCTTGATATTAAAAATTGTGAGAAACTCAAAAGAGTGGTTGCAACATTTGATCTTCTAAATCTTATGATTTTGAATATTAGTGAATGCCTAGAGCTAGAAAGTATCACAATTGTAGACTATGAACATTGAATATTCGAATAGTGT